>JAGFMF010011868.1:6457601-6501893 GCA_019455555.1 Galemys pyrenaicus | reverse complement strand
TGGTGAGATGGTGATGGGGAATACATGGGGATTACAATTAATGGCAAGTATATGTAAATTTTAAAATATTTTAATAAAAAAATGAAAAAAAAAAGAATACAGTCTCTGACACACTATTATATAAAGCTATAAGTCAGCACACAAAAGTAAATGGGAATCCTAAATATTTAGAAATAAAGCTACAAACCATCAAAGAATCCAAGAAAAAAAAGGATATACTTTAAATGACAATAAAAATAGAACAAATCAACTCTAGTGACATAGAACTAAGACAATCTCAGAGGGAAATGCCTTGCCATAATTATGTATTAGAAAAAAGGGATAGAAATCAGACCTTAGAAATCAGACCTAAGTACCTATGAAGAAGTTATGCAGGCAAAAGGTGACCAACCAAAGAAAGTAAAAATATAAAACCACAAAGAGCAGGCATAAATAAAATAGAAAACAAACATAAAAAAAAATGAAAACCAAACACTATTAAAATTATCAAGAATGAAATAGAGACTATTTCCACATATTCTTCAGATACAAAAGTGAATTTACTGAATAAAATTATTCAGGAAATGTTTCCTTCATGCTCTCTATTTCAGTGAAGTAGTACTAAAACAAGAATGGGAGACTGTAGAACCAAAGACACATGATTTACAGCATAGGAAAGTAGAGAAGTGAATTCCTAGGCAAACATAGGTGATGGACATAAGTTTTACCTGACCAGATTGGAGCAAGAGGGGGAGGATCTCCTTGGTGTCTACCAGAAAACGGACCCCAAATAAAGACAACGCTAGCACAATTGGGGCAGGAGGAAAGGGGAGCAAATGTCACAAGTTAAAGCAAGAGGTATAAAACCCTTGAAATGGGAAATATTGTCAGAAAAAAAAAAAGGAAACTCCATTATAATGTACAAACTGACCCGACATATTTATCGAGTCATAATATTTTATGATGGAATATTTTATGATTCTGTGTGTTCAGAACATGGTTGTTGAATATCTAAATGAATTTATAAATTAAATTATGGACATAAAATAAATGTTTGTGAATTGATATTCTTTTACCTGAGTTCTGCATTTCCAAATCAATGGAATTGCTTTCAATTGACTATTAACTCAATAATAGTAATTTTTTATAAATGTACTTTATAATGCACAATTCTTATATCAAAATCTTACATTTTTAACTAAGTTCTTAACTAGTTGAGCCCTGAATGAGGAGACCGAAAGCATTCAAATATGAACAAATTTTGGAGAATTTTTTGTGTAAGCCCTTAATTTTCTAGATAAGAAATCAGAAACTAGAAAAGAAAGTAATTTGTTAACATCACCCAGAAACTGTGTGACCAAGGGGGTGAGGACTCCAAAGTGAACCCCTAGGAAAGTGGGCCTGCGACCCCATACTTACCATACATTTGGAGCTTTTCAATCAGCTTATCTACATCAATTTGTAACTTGTTTTCTATAAAGTTTCTTATAAATTTGATTCTCAGTATGTCCTAAAGGAAAATAAAATAGTTTAACAAAATAATCACATCACTGTTACTTATCAAACATACTTTTTAGGTATATTGCATTTCGTTATAAAGGAAAAATGCACAAAAAGTGAATTCAATTAAAGAAGTTCTGAAACCATCACAATAAATAATGGGTAATAACTGTTTATGATTTTATCTTGAAAAGCAAACATAATGATGATGACAATTTACATTGAGTTATAATTATGTATTGATATGGAAAACAAAGAATGAAAAAAATTACTGACTTGTTGACAAAATTTTCTAACAAAACTTATAGTGACACTTTACATTGCCTATTCCACGTGCAGCTATATAATGAAGATCACTGCTATAAAGAAGTGAAGAACGCTTTGTGTTTTCTCAGACCCTCTCTTTAATCCTTCATTATTTAAACCCTTATCTTTGGAAATAACTTTCACATCCTCATCTGTATCATTTTTCTAACTATGCCTTATTTGTCAATGGTTTTACTTCAAAGAGTTCTTCAAGATTATTTTCGTCAAATTAATGAAATGTCATGTCTTTATTTTGCAGTTGGTCTGCATTTACTTACATTGTACTGCCACACACTTATCCTACTTTCCACCAGATAGTGAAAATGAATGTTGTAGGGTCAACACCAGGATTATGCAGATAGGGTATCTATGTAGGGACAAATTTAGGGTTTTTCAATTCACTAAAGTATATTTAAATATTATATATTTTGTTCTTTTTGTTGTTGTTATTGTTAAAGATTTATTTATTTATGCATACAAGCACTGGGGTATAGGCCAGAGGTGTTAGGGTGGGGGTGGTAAGAGGATTCACCACAGACAGAGCAGGGAGCAGAACAGGCAGATCAATGGAGGTACACTGCTGAGGGGAGCAGTAGGCACAGCAAGAGAGGTCTGCCATACCATGTGGGTCCCCTCCCTGTGCAGCAGCAGAGATCAAACTCGTGCTGCAGTAGCTGCGGTTTGCTTCATGGTGTGTTGCTTAACCCACTGCGCCACCAGGGAGGCCCCTAAATATTTTGTTCTAATATACAGCATTGTAACTTGAGAACTTCAGGTAAGGAACTCACAAATTCCTTTTACTTATTATTTCATTTCTTATATTCACTTATTAATATGCAATGGTATTATCAGTTCTGATCTAAGGATACTAAGACTTCACTATAAAACCATGGTATTCACTATTATAAGAAATAATTTATCTGGAATACTATTCAGTAATCAAAAATGATAAACCAGGGCCATTTATAGAAACATGGATGGAGCTAGAAGGAATTATACTCAGTGAAACCAGTCAGGAGGCAAGAGAAAAATACCAGATGGATTTACTTTTAGGAGGAAAGAACAATAACTACAACAAAAAATAAAAAAGAAGAAAAAAAAAAAAAACAAGAGAAAGCTCAAGGAAATGAGTAACTACAACCAAAAACAAACAAACAAACTCAACAAGATCAAAAGGTTAAGGGTACACGGAAGGGAAATTGGGGGTGGGGGCGAAGGGAGGGAAGGGCAACGACAGGAAGGAGGGCATAAAGAGCACAAGGGTCTGAGGTGATGGCGCACAGGTAAAATGGTGGTGGGAACTCTCTGGGGACTACAAATGTTGTCAAATACAATTAAATAAAAAATATATATTTTATATATATATTTATATATATATAAAAATATATATTTTATATATATATATAAAAAAATATATATATATATATTGGTCATTTGATGTCAACAATGTCTCCAGGAGATGTTACTTTTAACTGACAAACGGAAGTCAGAGGCCATTATCAGTGAAAGCACTAGCAACTCCCTCTAGTAGCAGATTTAGATGTCACCTTCTGTCAATCTCAGGACACCACAAACCCTCCCTGAATTTCATGTGCTATAAAATGGGCATAACTCACCACACTTTATCATATAGGAATAAAAGTTCAATTTATTGAATATGTGACTTAATTTCTAACATGACTACTCTGAAAACAGTACTTCGTTAACAGTTTCTTACAAAGAAACTCCCTGATTCTCGAAGCCAAATTTGGCAATCTCCATTCTCTTCTCACGTACTTTGTAGAATCTCAATTTGGCACATGTAATATATGACATGCAATTGTTTTGTAATGGAGTTTTTATCAAAGTATAAACTCATATTTATCCCACTACAGAAAAAGTCTGATTTCTTTATTTAAATATTAATCCAGCCAGTGAGATCACAGCCACCTCCAATTCCCTGTCCCTTTGTGTGTTATACTTCAGTTATCATTTATACACAAAATTCACTTCAATGTTTTCCTAGTTTTTTCTGTCGTTCTTATAGTCTAGGGAGACTAACCCAAGAAGAAACAGATGAATTAAAAAAAAAAAACCTCAACATAATAGAAATTAAAACAGTAACTTAAAAAAACTTCCAATAAACAAAAAGCCCAGTATTTGACAGCTTTTCAACTTAATTTTATCAAGCCTCTAAAGAATAATTAACACCCACCTTGAACAAATTGTTTTAAAAAATACAAGACTTCTCCCTCATACAATTTATGACGCCAACATTATCTTAATACTGAAACCTGACAAAGGCAGTACAAGAAAATTATAGACCTGTATCCCTGATGAACATCAATGGAAAAAATTCTCAACAAAATACTAGGAAATTGTATTCAACAGTATGTCACAAGCTTATAGATATGATCAAATGGGATTTATCCCAGGGATGCAAGGGGGCTTTAATATATGTAAATATATTAATGCAATAAATAAAATTAACAAAATAAAGATTAAAATAATATAATATATGTAGATATAGTGAAAGCATTTTATAAGATTCGGGATCCATTTACAAATGCTAAACAAGATGGGGATAGAAGAAACCTACCTCAATATAATAAAGGTCATATATCACAAGTCAACAGTCAATATAATAATTAATGCTGAAAGAGTCTCCCTTAAGATGGGAATAGTCAAGGATGCTAATTTCCACCACTTTTGTTTAACTTAGAGGTTTTGGTCAGAGCTATCAGAGAGAACATGGAAGCAGTTTAAATGTCCCTCAATGGATGAGTGTATCAAGAAGATATGGTATAGCCACACCATAGACTATCCAGCCTGCTTCACTACATGAAAGAAGATGAAATTCAATCATTTTCAGCAAAATAGAGAGTGTTTGAGAGGACTATATGTGGCAAGGTAAGTCAGAATAATAAAAACAACTGAACATTTACACAGCGGAACAATTTAATCACATAAGATGCTTTAAATATCGGTGGACATCAACACGCAACTTGAGGGCTCTAAGTAAGAGAAAGAGGGGAGGCAAAGGAACAAGGTGATATAATGCAAAGAGTAGGGAAAAAAATAAAGAGTACTCAAACATTCTTGTCATACCCAAGCTTACAGGGAACTTAGCACATTTAGCTTAGTTGTCAATTGCCTAACAAGAAAGCTTAAAGGCACAGAGAGAGGGAAAGTTATGAAAAAATAAATATAATACTGTCAGGGTGGTAATATTTTCTTTTGTATTCTTCATTCCTCTTATCTGTGCATGTATGTATTTATGTATGTGTGTAGGAGTGTATGTTTGTATGTATATTTATATATACACAGTAGCGTAAAATAAAAGAAATATAGGAAACACTTAAAGAAACATTCCGTTCACACTATAAATAACATTTGTGCTGCAAATATAGAGCTTGGAAGGATTTGTTCAAAAAAATATAAAATAAATTAATCCAAGTCTCCCTTTGAGTGAACTCCAGGCTGACTCTCAGCTTGGGAATCTCCTGAAAATAAGAAAATGATGAATGAACAAAAGAAGAACCACAAGAACAGATAAAATATGAAAAAGTTCCAAAGAAAAACCAAAGAGATTAAGAATGCAATAACTGAAATAAAAAATACAATAGCAGGGGTTACCAGTAGACTCAATGAGTCTGAGAAATAAATCAGTGAGATGGAAGATAAGGTAGTGGAAATCACCCTCAAAGACCAACAGAAAGAAAAAAGAATTAAGAAAACTGAAGCCCATCTAAGAGACTTATGAGACAGTATTAAGAGGAACAAGATTTTTATCATAAGGATTCCAAAAGGAAAAGAGAGAGAAAGGGGTAGAAATCCTATCTGAGGAAATAATAATAGGCAATTTCATCAAACTGAGGAAGGAAATACATACAGATACATGAAGTTCAAAGAGTTCCATACAAAATAAATCCAAAGAGATATATACCAACACACTATAATTAAAATGGCAAAAATTCAAGATAAAGAAATAATCCTAAAAGTAGATAGAGAGAATCAAAGAACCACACAGAAGGGGAACCGCACAAAAGCATAAGCAGATTTCTCAGTAGGTCAGAGGGAGTGACAGTAGATATTCAAACCTCTGAATAAAAAAGGCCTCACACAAAAAAGGAACAAATGATGTAAATATATATATAAATTTTAAAAGGCCTAACATTAAGAAATTCACACTCAGCTTGGCTTAAACAAAATTGGAGAAGTGCTAGTTTTACAGATAAACAACTACTGAAATAATTAATTCTCCTCTAAGAATTGGCCTTGCAAGAAATAATAAAAGGTCTATTATAAAACAGAAAGAAATCTCACTTAGAAAGAGTTATGTAGAAGAGAAGAGAATTAAATCAGAGTTTGATAGAATTAACCCAGAATGAATTTAAGAATATTATACATTTACAATCCTATATATAAACCAGGTGGTAAAATAAAAAGCCTAGTACCTAGAGAAAAATAAACATGGAATGTGAATACTATACAAATGGACGCTTTCAAAATACCATGGAAGAGAACAAAAGAAGTGCAAATGGACAGGGACAAACAACAAAAACAGCCAGACAATAAATAGTAAAATGATAGCCAATACTTATATTTCAAAAATATCAATGACCTAAAATCATCAATAAAAAGGCACAGAGTGGTTTGTTGGATCAAAACCAAATCCAACCTTCTCTTTCTCCAGGAGATCCACAGGTACTCCAAAAGTAAATGCTGATTCAAATTAAAAATTGGAAAGCAATCCTACAAGGAAAGGGAACACTAAAAAAGGCAGAGACATCCATAGTAATATTAAAGAAAATATAACTGCAGCTAAAAATTAAATATCAAGAGACAGGGATCAACATTATCTAATGATAAATGCATAAACCCATCCAGGAAACATAGCATTCCTCAATATATATGCACCAAACAAAAGAACACTGAAATACATAAGGCAGTGACTAAGAGAACTTAAAAGAAAGATTGACAGCAATGTAATAATAGTAGAAGACTTCAAGACCCCTCTTATCGATGGACCATTAAACCCAAAAGAAAATCTACAAAGAAACAACAACCCTAAATGAGAAATTAGGACAGATGCATTTAATAGGCATTTATTGTGTACCCCAAAAATTTTAACACACATTCCTCTCAAGTGTACATGGAACAAACTGAGAATAGACCTCACAATAGACCACAAAAAAGTGCCAATAAATTCATAAAGATGAAAATTGTTTCAAGTATCATTTCTGACTATAGTGGCCTGAAACTAGAAATCAACCACAGAAAGAAAACAGGAAAAAGTTTAAATATACAGAGATCAAAAAACATGATACATGTTAAGGAAATCTAAAGATAAATTAAAATATTAAAATGTTACTTAGAAACAAATTAAAATGAAGACACAAGCTACCAAGATCTATGGGAATCAAAATAAGAGTTCTAAGAGTGATGTTTATAGCAATGCAGGCACACATCAAGAAACACAGGTGTGGAGAAAAGGGACCTCTCATACAACATTTGTGGGTGAACGGACTGATCAAGGCCCTATGGAAGACAATATGGAACTTTCTCAAAATATTTTAAATATATCTACTTTAAAACCCAATAATCCCTGTCATAAATCTACCCTAAGTATACAAAAAAACACTGAGGGAACTTGAGGGAATATATGCACTCTATGTTCATTGTAGCACTATTTACAATAGCCAAATTATGGAAACAACCTAAGTGTCCAATGGAAGATAAGTGATTAGGAAGATATAGTATATGTATATGTATATACAATGAGATATTATTCAACTATATGAGAAGAAGAAACCTTGCCATTTGCTATAACATGGATTGAACTGGTTGGTGTTGTGTTAAATGACATAAGTCAGAATACAAATATCAGTTGATTGCACTCATATGTAGACTAGAGAACAAAACAAAGGAATAGAAACACTACAACCAAACAAACCCAAGAAATATGACTGTAGAATTGAAAGTACCACAGGGGAAAGATAAGCACTGGGGAGTAAAAGAGAGAAGAATCACAGTGGACTCTGGTGGAGGATTATGTGTCTCTTGGTATAGGCATAATACATCTGAATACATATGGGTAAAACACATCTGAAGAGGTATAAATCTGTACCCCAAATCACATACAATGTTTTCAACCATTGTTACCTCAATAACACTATTAATAAAAAATTAAAACCAAAAAGTTAAACTCAATCCATAAGCAGACAAAGAGTATTAGTATAACAACTAGCACTCATAGATCTCTAGTTATGAGAATGAGTATCTCAGATCTGCCCACAACACACAGCACAGACTACTGTCGAGGAACATACTACTGTTACTTCCTCACTTCACAGAGAAATTCAATGACCAGTTCAAAACCACCCCAAAATGAAGGTCAGGGTGGGGAGTCAAACCCAGATGATCTGACTCTGAGTTTCTGCTATGAAATACCTTGACCTACTCTTATGGTGAGTAAGAAATAAGCCAGAAAAGGTAAAAATTCAGGCAAATTTTCTCATGCTATCAGATATTAGGAAAGATTATAGTTACACAAATTCCCCAGCTATTATGTGACCAATCTTGATTAAAGTTTTATAGTAAATAATTGTCATATTCTGAAGGAGTTGAACCATTTTAAACCATAACTCACTTTAAACCATAGCTGACATTTTTTTTTAAATACAGTAATTTATCAATAGAAAGTATTAAGGAATGAAAGTTGATAATGTAGGAGACCCACAGTTTAAAAATAGGCAAGTCACCTAAAGAAGCACTATATAGAATTATAATTGTATTATGTAATTATATAAATACATACAATATAATAAAGCATCTCAGACCAAAATATAATATAGAATTTAAAGCACAGTGAAATGTTAATAAATTGTTAATCATCCTTACCACAGTCACATCTTACATGGGTAAATCATTTAATAATTTACAAAAAGTTTTCACACATAACAAATTTTACATCAATGTCATTAGTCAACCGGGACAACCATGCCCCAAGGACTACATAGACTCTAACAAAGAGGATTCCTAACTCACTGAAGTAAGGGATCCTCCAGCCTTTGGTGAGAAGGGAACTCCCCACTCACCTGTAGCTGGTTCATCATCTGGCCATTTCCACTGCCTTGAACAAAGCTGGACATTTTCAGCAGTATTTCTGATAAACTCTTCAGTTTGTCCACAAAATGAAAGGTATAATTAGCCTGCAAAGTAAAGCATACTTTAATATATCTCCAGTTAATTTACAAAGACTCTTCAGCACCACTGCACTTGCAAAGAAATGAGCACTGTAAGTGATTGACTATCAGAGCAAAGACCTGCCATTGTCACCTGGGAACTTGTAAACACCGCTTCAGAAAAAGTGATCTGTTCCAATGCCCTCATACACAAAGTGAGTCATTGAAATCACTCTTCCAGACTCTTTCCCTCCAAATATATCCTACCTCTTCCCCATGGTGTCCCTATTGTGTAGCTCACTGTCAGGAATAGTAGCTATCCCCAATATATAGGGAGTAAATAAAACAATGAATATCCTCATTCCCTCTTCAAAAGTATGTTATCAACTAATATCTGTATGTATTTTTAATGATGTCCAATACTACAGAGGTTAGAGTAAAAGTGGTTGTGATATTTGCAAA
Organism: Galemys pyrenaicus; assembly: GCA_019455555.1. Taxonomy (NCBI): domain Eukaryota; kingdom Metazoa; phylum Chordata; class Mammalia; order Eulipotyphla; family Talpidae; genus Galemys; species Galemys pyrenaicus. The sequence continues at coordinate 6,492,480 of JAGFMF010011868.1, read as the reverse complement.
ATAATTTAATATTATAAAGCTATTCATAGTTACAGACCCACAAAAATTACACATACCTTTCTCTCTCAAGATAAAGAGGTTATCCTAAGGAAAGATTTAAGTATAAAGCTATATACATGAAGATATCTACTGCAACATTACAAATGTTTTTATATTAAAAGCAGTTTAAATGCCACAGAGATAAGATCAGGATGATTTGGGAGTCTAAGCACATCTTCTGTGGTCAATAGGAGAGCCTTATATTGGCACAGGAAATGCCAAGTTAGGAGTTGCAAGAATCAGAAAAGCGAGGCCATTCCTGAGACCATGCCTGCTCCTTAGTAGAGCACAGGACAGGATAGGACTTCTTCCTCAGAGCACAGTTGAAGCACCACTGCCTCCTGCCCTCATTGACCCCTGTGTCTCTTCCTACCCTATTTGGCCATCAGACATCTGAAACAGGAAAGGAAAGCAAGTCCAAACTTCTCCCTCTGTCTTCATATGAACCTAAAAGATTTGTGTTGGCATAATTTCTATGCTATCTGCCCATCCTGGGCAAGCATTATGCTTTAAGGATGAGCAAAGGTGGGGAAATATAAACGGGTGTTAAAAGATACCTCTAATTAGGTTCCTAAAACTACTAAAAATTGAGCTCCCATATCATCTAGCAATCCCACTCCTAGGAATTTACCCAAAGGACAAAAAAATACTAATTCAGAAGGAAGGACACCTGCACACCTATGTTTATTGCAGCACTTTTCACAATAGGCAAACAATGGAAACAACCCAAATGCCCAAAAATAGATGACTTGATCAAGAAGATGGGGTTATATATACCAAATGGAATAGTATGCAGCAATCAAAAAAGATAAGCTCATGCATTTTGCAGCAACATGGATGGAGCTAGAAGGAATTACACTCAGCGAAATAAACCAGAAAGAAAAGGAAAAATATCAGATGGTTTCACTTATAGGAGGAATGTAGAGGAAACAAATAATGGAATAAGGGGAAAAATAATTACAATAAATTAAAAATCAAAATCAACAGAAAACTATAAATCTGAGACATTCCCTAGAGAAAAGGGAGGGAGAAGAAACAAAATGGGTGGGAAGAGCACAAGAGACTATGGTGATGGTACATGGGTGAATTGGTGATGGGAATTTCACAGGAATAAGAAATATACACTGTACAAAAATGAAAAATAATGTAAACTGTATATAAAATTTAAAAATTTTTAAAAGATACTTCTAATTAAAAGATGAGACCAAAGTATGAATCAGAATATATGGAATTTATGTAATAAAAGAAAGGAAAAAATGCAAAAAATATCTGCTTTATATTTTCAAGAAAAGTTAGGGAAGCAAAGCAAGTGGTACAAAGGAAGGAAAGATCTGACATAAGGACATGCCACGTGGAGACAAGGCACAAGGCTTCTGGAATCCAAACAGCAATGGAACAGAGAAGTGTTCTTAATTGGTAATGGAATAAATACTATGGAAACAGATTTGTGATGCCCTCTCAGCACCCAGAGGGGGACTGTGAGGTCAAGGGGGAAAAAAGGGAAAATTTCGAGGACAGATACAAGAGCTCTAACCCCAGAAAGATTCATATTCTAGATGACAGGAAGGCCAGATAAGGAGTCAGTAGTCACATATGGAAGAAAATTAACCACTGTTGACGAACATCCCAGAGCCTGAAAACTTAAAGATTATTTCTTGTAACAGGGAAAATTATTAGAGACACTAATGACTAGAGTCTCTTTTTCAAATGTCAATAATGATTCTTCAAAGGAAATTTATGAAAATAATCATATTTAAATTATAATAAAAATGGTAATGGAAAAATTATAATTAAAATTATAAACACCATTTGCTTGCTTTTACGATGGTAAAAGTTAATAAAATAATTATAAGATTGTAGATTCAATCAATAAAAGACAGGAAGGATATGGGGGAGAAGAGAAAGTAAAATTACAAAAAAGTTCTCTCTCATAGGAAAGAACTGAGTCTCAGCATCATTTAGAAAGAGAGTAACATGACATCATGAAAAACAGAAGGAAAGAAATAAAGCAAGAAAACAGACATAGAAAACAAATTCCTCTTTCAAGAGAGAAAAATTAATCACAAAAATAAGTATAAATTTCAAAACTCTAAGAGATTGACAAAATTAACTCTAAACTTGCCAGCTTGACAATAATTTGAATAGTTTAAAACATCCTAATTCAAAGGCTAACATTTTCAGACCCATAGAGTTAAGTTAAACAGTAAATATTTATTGAGGATATATGAACCAGGTATAGGTGAAAATGGTAAAAATATAGCTATAAACAAAATAAAAATGCTTTAGTTAATTAAAATTATATTCTAGTGCAGAGACAAAGATATCAAAACCAATTGTATTTTTAAGTTGAATCAGGAAGAAAAGTAAAAACAACAACAAAAAGACTAGCAATGTTAATAGCAAAGAAAATCAAATACATGGCAACAAATAAAAAAGGAACATATTGTTTTAAGAAAAATTCACAACTTACAATGATTAACACTTATGCACCCAATACTACATTATTAATATAGGAAGTAAATAACCAGAAATAAGAAAAGAATGATCATCGAATAGTAAGAGAGAGGAACACACCACACTTAGCCTAGCAAAATCAGACAGTGAATACTTGAAAAATGAAGTCATGAACAAGACCCCATTGTTTTGGTACAAAACCTGGTTCTGTTGCTTATTTGCTGCTTGATCTTAGCGAAGTCAGTTACTTAAACTCAGCTTCAGTTTTCAAGAAAAATGAGGGTCTGATTAATTGTAAGTATTAAAGTAAATTAATACTCTAATGGCTTGGCATCAGTCTGTCAAATGATAAATGCTCAGTAAATGCCTCCTATCACAGACATGAAGAGACTGGATAGTTTATCAATGCCACCAATTTGGGAAATATACAAAACATCTTAAATCTAAAAATAGAAAACACACATACTATACAGATTATAACTGACTTAAAATATCTTCATTTGTATTTATCAATCACATATAAGATAGATATTCAAATATACCAATAAATGTTCAGATATATACACATAAATACATAAATTATATAAATAAATAATAAAAATATTACTTGCACATAAATAAAAATATATTTTAAGTGCATAGGCATAGACCCTCACTTTTCAAATGTTCCAAAATATATTAAAATTAGTAATATGCCAATGCACAAAGGCATTGACAATAAAATCTCAATACATGTTATTTAAATGTATATTATGAGAATAGAAATTCTTCGCAAAAAGTCAGTGTAAACACTGAAAATTAACAAATGAAAACTTTCAAATATCATAAAAAATTTCAGTTGAGGACATTGTCTAGGAAATGATCATACAGTAATTTACAATGAAGACATTAGCTGTAAAAAGAAAAGTTAGATATCCAAAATTCAGTTTCAAATGCTTATTATTAATTACAAAGTAAAAATTAATCATGCATTCACTGAGTAGATGAATAAAACAATAATGCAGCAGATGTAAGGAAAGCAGAAAGAAAAAATTAATATGTAAATAAATGATGGAGGGAAAGAAAATAAATACATGAAATATTTCCCTAAATAAATAACAAAATATACACATTTCTACAATGTAAAATTTTAATTATTTAATACCTATTAAAACATTATGATATTCTAAATTAATATTTGATGTTAGTTTTCATATTCAAATAAATTCAAAACATCAATAAGTAAATAATAAATGAAATAATGTAATAATATTAGAAAACAAGCTAACAAATGTGAAAAATCCATGTAACATACACAGAGGAATGCTTTTAAGCAAAGGAAAGCCATCTTGTGATAGTAGATTTTTAACCCTCAGAAATGCATGTTTTAAAAGATTTCACAAATTATCTATCATCCACATGAACCTTCACACAGGAATGGTGTCTGTGTCCAGTGAAGAAGGTCAGCAGCACTGACCACTGGCAATGTGCCTCCTGGACATCCCGGGGGTGACTGCCAGTGCTTTTTAATGAAAAGAGCCAGACTTATTAAAGAAGTGATTGATCTCAGGTCAGAGGTGGGAAACAGCCAAGTCCTTGGAGCATCTCATCCGCTGACAGCAGGGCAGCTGTCAAAGACAACTATTACATCAAAAGAGGTCTTCTCCAAACAAGATATGGCAAGCTCATTGCCTCCTCTTTTTGCCTGCTAAGTACAACGAGACACTCTGGAAACAACACAAGGCCTCCAAAGAGAGCTCTCAGCAGTGAAGGAGGAAAGCAAGGCGGTTGGACATTACTAAAAGAACACACACCAGGTGTCTTATGACCCCAGCAGAGAAGGTGATCCAGACCCTGCTGATCCCAACTAACAATCTAGCAAAGGAAGACAGCAGAGGTAGTTGCATTCCTCCCCGGATAGACCAGGACTCCTGCCACTGATGAGGGAGATCAGTTGGATACCAGCTGACAATAAGCAGCCAGGGAAATTACTCTCCTCCTCTAGGGAGGATGGGGAATGCAGAGAGCCAGCACAGGGGATGGTGCCACACAGGTGCCACGCATAGACACTAAGCACCCAGGAGACAATGGCCAGGGGATTCCTGTCCTTTCCTTACAATAAGTTGCCACCCTACCCCTACAGCAAGAGAGTTCCTACCTGCCAAGTCTTCTTCTCTGATGGCCAAGACTCCTGTCCCCATGAGAAGGGACCCAGAAGCTAGGCCTGGAGAAACCCTTCCACTCCTTTGGAAGAAGTGTCAGATACCAGCAGGACCCTCAGGCACCAAATAAATCAGGCAGACCAAAAGACAACCGGAAAAGCTGTGACCAAATAAAAGAATCATTGGAACCACAGCCCACAAAGGCAACTGAGTCATGCATGTTGACTATCTACAACAGTAAAAATTTTTATAGAGGATCCTACCAAAAAAATAAAAGTCCCCATAATACAAGTGAAATCGTGCACTACAAAGAATTAGAGACAATAAAAGCACTCAATTGTGCCAATGTCTAGCTAAATCAGATTTGTAATGCTCTGACCAGTGTGTTAAATCATAACAAAAATGCTTCAACAAACAATTATGAATTGTCTTGAAACAAATTAAGTAGAAATATCTGAGCAAAGGAAGTAAGTCATAAAAAGACAGATTATACAGATAAGTAGGTAGAAAAGTACAATAACATTTTCTTTTTTCTTTTCTTTTTTTACTGTGGAAGGTGACAGATGTGTTAATCTGACTATGGCAATCATTTCACAAAAAATACATATCAGATCATCTCATTGTATACGTTAAGTTGATTCAGTTGTGTTTATTATATCTCAATAAAGCTAAAAATATAAACATAAAAATAGAATAAGTAGAGTACTTGATCAAATGAAATCTAAGATGGAAACCAATTTATAAAACATAACACACAGCTACTCCAATGAAGGACTCCATTAGAACCATCAGCATGGGTTCTCCTCTTATAAGGTACACATACATGGATATAAAACACACATTCTTCCACACTAACAGAGAGAGGGAGAGAAAACGAGAGAGTGAGTGTGATTTCTTCTAAAGAAAACTTAGTTCTACCAAAGAAAAAAATAAATAAGATCTTTGTCATGTTACTTTTGTTATCCATGTGACTATCCACAAGTAAATGTTCCAGGATGTATAAAACAAAACTTGTTTCATATTTTGAGACATAATTTAGTTGTGCAATTATTATGTATGAAGACAATAATACAAACATGGTTTCCTTTAAATCATAAGTGACCACTTGGTTTTGTGAGCTATTTCCCAGTGATGAGCACCATTAAATATAAAGTTAAGAATGATGATGAAGCTAAATAATTGTATCAACTAATCCACTTACAAAAAATGTTTGGTTTAGTTACCTTCTAAACTCTCTACGTATTTTAAATTCAGCCAATGTTCAGTTATACTATAATTGTTATTATTAGCCTCATGTTGTAGAAAAGAGAAGGAAAGCAAATACTTGACTATGTTTTTGAGTATTTTGTCTTGTCTGCTTTGTAAATGTTCAATATTTGTCTTTGTCATTCTGACTTGATTTACTACACATAATTCTCTTCATTTCCTTCCATTTTGCCATAAGTGGCAACATTTTGTCTTTCCTTATGGCTAAACAGTATTCCTCTGTGGATATACCACAATTTCTTAATCGAGTCCTCTATTCCAGTGGGCACTTAGGTTGATTTTATGTACTAGCTATTGTAAACAACACTACAAAAAAAAAGTAGAGCATATAATGTTGTGGCTTGATGTTATCATGTTCTTTATATGGATGCCTAAGAATGTGATGGCTAGGTCATATGGTATCTTCACTTTTAGTTTTTAAGGTCACATTTTAGCTTTAAGATCACATTCAAAAATGGCAGCACCAGTTTACATTCCCACAATAACAAATATTTTTTTAAATTTGCTGGATGGTCTCAAGTAGAAGAGATAAGAACAAGAACAATGTACAGAGATACACTTGAAAGTGTATGACTAAGTTATATTTTAGGATGCGATCCTAAAAAAGATATTCAAGTAATCCACAGGCAGTTGAGAAAGAGAAACAGTGGACTTCATAGCCAAAAATTAGTAACAACCTTGATTTCCTACAATGTGTGATAGATTAATCAAGTTAGGGTTCACACATACCATGGAATGTTTCTCGATAATAAAACAATAATGAATGAATTAGTGATACATGCACAATATGGGTAGCTAAATCAGATTTATAATGCTCTGGCAAGTGTGTTAAATCAAAACAAAAATGCTTGTTATCTCAAGGAAATTATATTAAATGAAAATATATAATATCAAAAGGTGACCTATTGTACCATTCCACTATTTTAACAATGCTGAAATGACAACAGAGAGAAACACAGAACAGATCAGCAGTGGCGAGGGGTCAGCAGTGCGACAGGAGGGCATAGGAACACGAGGACACCCTAGGGGTGGCTGCAAAAGGATGACAGAGACCTGTGCTGAGGGACTGTTCTGTGTCAATTTTGATGGCAACACATGGCCCTGTATGGTGATAAGAGGACACAGAACCAAGCACACAAACAAACACAAGTGGGGAAATAAGTAAGGTCAGTGAAATACAGGGAGATCAGAATCCTGGCCATGACATTGTACTGAATTTTGTGAGAAGTTACCACTGGAGGATATTGGGTGAAGGGCACACACATTCTACTACTTCTCACAAATGCATGTGAATCTACAATAATCCCCAAATGAAAAATTAATTTTTTTAAAAGACAGAGAAGCCAAATCAAGGAGGCACCATCTGGCAACAGAACAATTTGAACATCACAGAGAATAAGGACTGCACTGAACTTAAATACATCAAATAGGTTTAAATCCATGAGTTCATAATGATCTATTTTTTTTGAAGGGCACCTTCCGAAGATTATAAAAGTTGCTGAGGCTCAGAGCTCAGAGCTCCACCCCAAAGTGCACCATGATTCTCAGAAATCCCATGATTAAAGTCTTATTTTCACTTTTATCCCATTGAAAGAAACCACTTGGGTTTTAGTTTCACCTATATCCTATCTACTAACTGCTGAATTTAGAAAAGTGACCTAACCTCTGTTACTTGAAGCTATTTTTATTTTAAAATAAGAGAAAAAGAAAAACAAGTGACAGAGCCATAATATGAGATATTAACTATGGACCTATTATTTTCTGCTGCATTCATTATTTCCTTATTTATATCACCCTTTTGCCTCCCGTGCATTCAGACTTTTCATTTACAGTTTCTAAGGTAAATGAGGCAGAAGAATTTGAAGGCTTGAAACGTGTTGATATTCATAATAAAGAAAAGAATGAAATTTTTTCTCTCTTAGCCAAAATCAAGATGGACAAACCCCAGAGAGATAACACTACTTCCCCCACAAGTCATGTCACTCTGAGGGAGTCCCTCATCCAAAGCTCCACAGGATGGAGGAACAGAGGGAGGTCACCCTTTAATTCAAGAAACAAAGGGGACCTGTGTCTGATCTTCCCAAAACAGAGGGCATGGCTGGCCCGGCATCTAAGCAGAGTGATGTGCCATCACCTTTAGGTTACAGGCTCATATTGTAACAGGGTAGTCCCCAGAAAACGGGGAAGTTCCAGGATCCTGGTTCTACCCTAAGTAGGGCAGAGCTGGAGCTGAGCAGGATAAGAAGATACTGGAGAGAGGAGATAGGAGGAGAGAAGGAAGGGAGGAAGAAGGAAGCAGGATGGAGAGCAGCAAGGAGTGTGGAGGAGGCACGTGGAGCAGAGGGACGTGAAAAATCTGTGCTTGCTTTTTGGTCTTGGACTGGTTGGAATAGATGTGGGTGAGAGACCCATGGGAAGGTTAACAATGTCAGCTTTCATCTTGATTTTGATTTTGCTCTTTTCCTTCAGATATGTCTGACCCTTTCTGACCCTTTTCTATGGGTCTTCAATGAAAGGTCTTTTAAATTTGTGGCAGGCTTTTGGGCCTTGCTTTGGGCCAATCCTATTTGGCTGGACTTTTATGCTCAAGGAGATGGGTAACTTTGGATGCTTGACTTAGTAACTATACTCTTTGTCTTTTCTGTATTGTTTCCTAATTATATTAAAGTTCCTTTCCATTAAAGGCCTTATATGTTTGACTTGATGTGGTGGATGGCAGAACCCATTTAGAGAGAGCAGGTTTGGGGGGTTCTGGGGTGCCCCTCTCCTTGCCCTGTAACTATACCAATGCTCTGTGTCTTCTTGTGGCCAGTGCAACCAAGGAAAGAAGTGGAGTTAGAAAGACTTCCTAGGATTCTATAATACATGCATCTTCTGCTGCTGTGCCAAATCCCAAGTGTTCAGAAAAGTTCAAGAAGCAATTTTTCTATTCTGTTCAGCACTTTTTCTATTCTGTTTTCCAGGAACCCAGTTCCAACCCAGAACAAACACTACTAGCTCTTTGAAACTGCCCACTTATAAGAACAGGATCACATTTCTGGCATCTAATTTTCTTTACTTAGACCCCCACATTTTTGCAATTTAGCTAAAATGCACTCATAAATAAATTTTAGAGATCAGTCAATATCTGTCTCATTAGTAAACTGAATGATTTTTATTTTACAAATGTGACAAAATTTATTTTCAGTCTACTAATTTACAGTTAGTAACTGTTAACTTGTTGCCCAACCGTTGTGATTACAAACTATGATGCAGTAACTACCTTTGTTTCCACATGTGGATATATGTTTAGAGGTTATAGCATATAGCAGGCATTTCTAACACAGCCTCATAGACTTTATACCAATACAGTTTGACTTTATACCAATACAGCAATATCTGAGAGCACCTCTTTCCTAATATCCTCATTAAGCAAGATGTATTTTCAATTATTTGGCTATGCCATTCCCATTTTGGGTATCTGAATTTCCCTTAGTAAATTTAAGCAATTATTCACATGTTTAAAAGCTATCTAGGTTTTCCCCCTTCCTTTGTGAACTATACGTATATATATATCTATATAACATATATATATATTTGCTCATTTTCTAGTGGTTTACTTTAGTGATTAATTTATTATAATCCCAAGAGGACAGGCAGCTCAGAGTGGACCCATGGTGGGGCATCCTGCTGTGGTGGGCCTGTATCTGTGTCTCCCCCACCCAGCACCTCTCTGTGTGGACAAAACTTAGAGTCAAGCCAGTGAAGCCACCACCCTTATGTGTTCTCTTTCAGCAGAGAGTGGATGACCTAAAGGAAGCCAAGATGAGTTTTGAGTCAAAGGATTTGTATTTATGTCCCAACTTAGCTGAGAACTGACCAGAGGTTTTAAATTATCTCAGCTCTCTGTGCCTTATTTATAAAGAGGACATAGTGATAATACTTGTTTCCTATAATGGTTGAACATATATGTCTGCTTTTATTTGACCTCTATCTTATGTTGATAGGCTAAATAACCTGTGGCATTGGATTTGACAGAAAGAATAATGGAAGCATGAAACCATTCAAGTCTATGAAACATCAATGCCTGTCTTTAGGGGCTAGTTATTGTCTCATTTCACAGGAAAGTATATTCACAGACCTACTGATACTGCTTTCTTAGGGAATTGCTCTTTTATAGGGGATTACATCAAACAAGTCTATTCACAAAAGTAATTACTTCTATGAGCAACTTTGCAGCATTTCAATAAAATGTTCCATGTCAGACATTCTGGCCCATCTGAAAGCCTTGCTCCAGGCTGGCTAGTGAAGACTTAACTCTCAGATCACTGATTAGATGCTTGCAGGCAGAAAGAAGATTGCTATGCATTCCCCTCCCTCTGCAGGACTCCCTGAGGACACTGCATAACTGCCTGGGGGTCTTTCCAGTCTCCTTCACACACTGCTCTGTACAGATAAACAAGTGCCAGCCTCCAGCTATTTTAGACTCTAGTCTTGGGCAGCTTCTATTGGTCTGATACTTTTCATCTTTGATAAGTATCATAGAACCAAGCATTTTCATTTCTATTTAAATTACTTTATCACCAGGCAATATGTCCCCTTAATTACAAAAATAGCAGTAGGTATGTGTACCTTTCACCTGTGTGACTACATACTCATCCTTCCAAAAGTACCTCTTTGAAAGTAGTCAGTTTAAAAGATGGATTAAATGCCAAACATTGCCACCCAAACAAATAAAAAAAAGTGTTTTGTTTAATTAAATATCCAACCTCCCAGATCAATAATAGTAAAAGAAGCTGTAGTTTACAGAACTAGAAACTTATGTTTCCAATGATCAGCTAATACATTTGGGAATGTCAATCTTCCCAAATTTTACTGTTTTAATCTATAAAATAGGTCAGGTACTCCTACCCCTCCAGTTCTTGTAAGAAGTAAATAAGAGGACTGGAAGTATCCATGATTATTCCTCAAAGCTTGTAGAATTAAGTGATCAATAAACAGTGATTGAATCTGCATCTAAGACAGTGAAATTATTGATGTGTGTGCCAGGATTATGAATAACTAAAACTCTTTCCATGTACCCTCTTCTCTTGCTGTAGATCCAATTAGAACCTACTACACCAGCAATGAGGAGAAATAGCTTAAGGTCACTCTGGCCATGTCTACCTTTTCTCTGCCCCTGTCTCGCCATCTAACCTTAAGCCCCTCACCCTTTCTGCCCAGCACTAACAGGGCTTCTCAACCTTGACACCACTGACATCGTGAGCAAGGTCATTCTTGGCTATGGGGTGATCCTGTGCATTTAACAGCAGGGCGTTAGCAGCACCCCTGGCTTCCACCCACCAGATGCCAGAAGCACCCCTAATAGAGATACCAAAAATATTTTCATACATTGACAGGTTTTATGGGAACAAAACATCAGGACCATACCCTATTTGGGAATCTCTGGTCTAGCCCACCTCTTCCTCCTTCCTAAGGTAACATCTGCCCTCCCCACTCCTCTAGGAGCAAAGGCAGAATGTCTTTCTGGAAATAGCATTTGTAGAAGAGAGGATCCAAAACTACATTCATTTACTATTTTTCTAAATCACATTTTTGATATGCTTTCAGTCTTCCAAAGTGCACTGCACGATAGGCAATATCAGCCCAGTTTTACAAATCAGTAAACTGAGTAGGAGAGTTCAAATAATTTTCCCAGGGGGGAGAGCAGAGTTAAAACAGCCAGGTTGCAATAAGCTTGCACTCCCATAGGAAACAAACACTAGCCCACTCTGTGCAGCAGGTGGCTAGACATGTCTGAGCTTTCTGCCTGTGATGCCATTTCTGGAATGCCATTTATCCCTGAGAGTGCAGTCTAGCCTTTCATCTGTTTTCACTTTTATAACTTCTCTGAAAGCCTCCCATGGTGTCTTCATATTATTTCTCAATTTTTGTACCGGCCTATAGCCAAAACCAACCACAATCAGTCACGATTTACAATCTAAAAAGAGCATCCTGGTATATTGAAATCTTTCGAATGGTAACATGGCAGCACCCTTTCATAAACACTGAGCCTAGTAGCCTGAGAGTATGAGCTGACTACTCCCTAAAAATGTTAGCCATCTTATTTTCTTGGGTGGGAGTGTTACAGGGCAAGGAGAGGAGCACCCAGAACCCCCAAGCCTGCCCTCTCTGAATGGGTTCTGCCATCCACCGCATTAAGACAAACATACAAAACCTTTAATGGAAAGGAACTTTAATACAGTAGAGACCCATAGAAAAGGGTCAGAAAGAGTCAGACAAATTTGGGTGGAAAAGAGCAAAATTAAAATTAAGATGAAAGCTGCCATTGTTAACCTCCCCATGGGACTCTCACCCACATCTGTTCCAACCAGTCCAAGACCAAAAAGCAAGCGCAGTTTCTTCACATGTCCCTCTGCTCCACGTGCCTCCTCCAGGTCTCCTTGCTGTTCTCCATCTTCCTTTCTTCCCCTTTCTTCTCCTTTGCAGAAATCTTATCCTCCTCAGCTCCACCCACTTAGGGCGGAACCAGGATTTTGGAACTTCCCCTTTTCCTGGGACCACCCTGTTACAGGAGGGGCACCTCAGGACTTCTCTGTCTATCACTATTATCTGCACTTCCATGGAGGGAAGAGAGCTAGTGGGATAGCTTATCCCCACTGAGAAGTACACCAGTCGAGATGAGGGAAGGGCTGGGTAAGGTCACCGAAATTATTGCATGTACCCCCATGAAAAACAGTCACCCAAATGAGTATAAATCATGGATCGCTCTTAAATCTATCATTTTGCTAGTAAAGGAAAAGATCTCATTAAAGAGTGATAAGTCAAAGGTCAAATGGATGTTTACCCTTCCCAATTCCCCAATCATGCCAAAATGACCATTCTTACTACAGTCATGTTTCTTGGTGACACCCTCATTGGGGTGTTAGTGAGAACCACATGAAATTACCAATTTGTATTCACTTTTTCTATATAAATGGTAATTTTGTATGGTTCTGCTCAATAGGAACCAATAGAGAGAAGAAAAAGAAATAATATGTAATTTATAACACTGGTCACTCCATCCTGATAGATGATTTTCTTCACACAGTACGTGTGGCAAAACTTCCAGGGTCTTCCAAGCTATGTGAGACCAGAAATCTAATAACTGAGAGTTAATTTTCAAAAAACTAAATAACACTGGCTACAAATAGGATAATTCATTTCAACTGGATAATTCATTTCAAACTAGTGCTATGGCACTAGCTTTATAAGCACAAAGTCAGACCACTTACATACAAAGTCACTGGTCACATAAAATAGGTAAAATTATTCCAGTTCAGGTCACTATCCATAATACCTAAAAAGGGTCTAAGCCAGAATCAATGAACTCTTTGGTGATTCTTCCAAACTTTTCACCATTCTCAGAATGCATGGTGTTCATCCCCTACCCACACCTTGTGTTCTGGTTGACCTTCTTCCCTAGTGGAGTTCTACCCATACCACCCTCCAAATACTTTGCCAAATCCTTCTTTCCAGGAATACTAGTTGCTTACCTCTCTGTACCCTGCCACAATGAATAAATCTCTCATATTATATCTGATTTTTTATTCTGATGCTTGTCTTCCCCACTGCAGGGGAAGAAAGTACCTTGGAAGCAGAGACTGTCTTACTAAAAGTTAAATCATAGAATATAGAATAGTATGTAATACTCTAGTAATAGACATTACTAAAAATAAGTATACAATAAACAGTACACAACAGAACAATAAATAAAAATTTATAATATAAGCAAAACAATACATGATATAGTCAAGAATAAATTCATAGCCTATTTCAAAAAATTGAATTTAAAATAAAGCTCTAGATGGTGGTGGATGAAAGCAGACTTTGGTAGCAATCATAAGGTAATATATACAGATGTTGAAGTATAATGTTATATACTTAAAGCCTATACATTCTTTTAAACACTGTTACTGCAGGAAATTTTTAAAGTTAAAATAAAAAATGTGATATAAAACCATTTTCTATGAAATGTCCAAAATACCCATGGCCCTTAAGAGCTTAAGGCACCACGGGAGTCTGCATAACTGACTTTGGCTCCAGGGCTGCCCAGTGCCAATTGGAAACACAGCCCTGAATGGCAGCTGGAAGCCTAAGCTCACACCCAACAGCACCATTAACTCCTCACATATATAGCCCTCCCTGCCCTGGGGTTCCAGTCACCTGTGGTGAATCAGAGTTCCAAAATATTACCTACAATAGGTATTTTGTAAAAGAGAGAACACATTTAAATAACTTTCTATCTGTTCTATTTTATTACTAGCTATTGTTATGAAACTCTTGCTGTGCCTAACTTGTAAATTAATCTTTATCATAGGTGTGCATGAATAGAAAAAAGCAAGACATATAGGGTCCAGTATTGTCAGGTTTCAGACAGCCACCTGGAATATATCCCCTAAAGGTAAGGTGGAATACTGGTCTAGATTAATATCATGTCATTGTGAGAATCCAAGCTTTTGGTAAACACCCCTACAAAAAGACACAAAAAGACATTTTTAAGATTAAAACAGCAGTTATTGAATGCATTCAGATCAAGCTGAGGTACACGCAGGCCCTGAGCTTCATCACAGAGCAGGGAATAAAAGTCTCTGGGGGTGAACAGCTGCCACCCGTCACGGCAACCATAGGGAACAATCAAAAATAAATGCTCAGGGCCTCCGCCTTCCTGGTGGCGCAAGGGGTTGAGCGCCGCACTGTGGAGCTTCCGCAGCCACTGCAACAAGTTCGATCCAGGCCAGGGTGGGGCTCCACATGGCACAGAACACTTCCCCTGCCTCACCCACTGCACCCCTCAGCAGTGTATTTCCCAGAGTGGTAAGTTTGTCTCTGGTGAATCCTTCACCCTCCCCGCAAATTCTGGCTATACCCCAACTATTGTATGCATAAAAGTACACTATCAATTAACAGTACGTTCTGTCATAAATAAGTTTGAAAGAGCAGACAATGTAAGAGAAAACAAGTTGAACCATATAATATCTAAATTCCTCCTGGAAAAAGTGACCTTGTCATCTATACTAAATGTCCCTGGGGTGAAGCAAATAAAGCTAAGTGGCCACTTAACCATATCCCAGCTACATGTACACCAGGTCTCACCTACCTGAATTACCAGGCAAAGTAGATTAGCAACTGTTCTCCACATTATGCTCCTTTCTCATTGCACTCACTGCATTGATTACCCCAAATGATATCTTGTGCCCCCAAAATTTCCTCTAAGATAATGACTTGGCAAATCCAAATTTAACAACAATATCAGGGAAATTGAGTTGTAATTAACATAAGAAAATTTTATGTAATCTACATGATAATTACATGGACCAATTTTAACAAGTCTTCTTCCCAATCTAGTGCTTATATGATCTAGAAGACCCTCACTCATTCAAACCTACCTTTTGAATGACCTTATTGATTTCTGGCGTGTTCGGTGTAAACAGGATTTTTCCATGTAATACAGGTTTTAGGAAGGACCACACCAAAGCACCATTTGGAAACTGTAGAATTTCCTGATAAAGCTTCATGCAAAACGGTGCTGTTGCAATTTAAAAAAAAAAAAAGTGTTACTCATGATAGAATTTAATAGGAGATTCATTTCTACATCCTTGCTTTTCAAGTAATTTATATGTCTTTTTCAGAACAAAATTCTGAATTTAGGCAGTAAATCCAGGACAAATTTTCCTTCTTACTGTCTTTAACTATTCTGTTTCATAGGAAACTTCAAGGTACAGTGTTCATATCAATAACTTGGAACAAAAAAAAAAAACCCCGACCTTCACATTTTTAAACTAAGTACAAATTAGAGCACTAAATCATGACAAAGTCACCTGAAAATGAAAATAGTAATAAGAAAGGAATATTGTAAAAAATTTCAACAGTAACAATATTAAGACCAGAATTTGTTTTTTCTTATGAAATTAGTTTTACCAGTTGCACCTGAATTTATTTTGCTTCCATCTATACATAAATAATGAATCTGCAGCTTTTGATGCATCAAATAGCCTTGTTTTCATTTAAACATGTATAGCTTTCATCATTTTGTGGTGCTGGCTGATTTCAACTGAAGGTTTGCTTGACTAAATATGTGAAACTAATAGGAGCATGATGAAGGAAGAGCCTGATGACTAGTGATAAAGACCTCAATATAACTAGTTCCTTTACCCCAAAGGAAACATTTAAAGTGAAAATATTGCCTTAGTCTTTCTATCATGATTCATAATATCTAAGGTATGGAATTCTGTTATGATTATTTCCACCATTAATTTCATCTTCCTGATTCTCCAGTTTAAAAAAAAAACAATCTTTTTATTCAATGAATACAATAAAATTGATAGATGTAATCTCTTAAAATATAACAGCATATCTATGCAATGAATGTTAAAGGAATAATTTCATAGAAGTTATTACTCTTGCTGATATTTTAATAACTAGCATTTTAAGGCTTAAGTTTAAAATACAACAGCTATTTTGATTTCTGACAAGAATTTTTATATTGTTTTGTCTTTTTTCTTTTTTAATGTGTTATTTATTTATTATTTATTTATGTATGTATGTCTTTATTAATTTTTGGATAGTATTTGATTTCTCCCTGTAGTGGTCCCTGTAGTTATCCCCCCACCATAGCAACCATGACAGAAGAAGAAATCCTGCCATCTGCCACTCATGAGCTGTATGAACATGAACTAGACCCCTAACATTCTCTAAGCTTTAATCATGTTATCTGAGAAATGACAATACTAATATTTTCTATGAATAGTGTGACAATCATTTGAAATAAAAGTATATGGAAAGATAAAGACTGGCCCTCAGTGTTAGCTAAATGACTGGATAGATGGATGCATGATGGATGGGTGAATGAATGATTGGCTGAGTAGACTTAGTGAACAAATGAATAATCCTCAAGAATCTAAATGCAAACACACATGCACACACACATACAAAATAAGGATTAGGAAAGCAGAAAGCAAAAATCACTAAATATTAATAGCTTTAATATGTTTATATTACCAAACTATTTTATTATATTTGTCAACTATCCAATTATTTATCAGCTGATGAACAAACTGAAACACTGTCTCTAAGGATTTTCCTGTGGGCCTCCTTAACCTATACGTTCAGCCCCACATGCACCCACTCTCTCCTTTTCCGCAGTACCAGCACTAACGCTATCCATTCCAGGCACAATGTATACACAGATGCACTTGAGTGTGGTAGGCAGAATTCTAAAATGGCTCCTGGCATTCAGACCTCGTTTTGAATATATATGATGGGTGTCTTGCCCATGATCAGGTTATCTAGCCATGGTAAGGGAATTTTGAAGATGAAACTAAAATTCCTAGCCAATTGATTCTGTGTTAATCAAAATGAAGATTTTGCTTGCTGAGCAATCAGGTAAATCCTCTAAAAGAGACTGGAAGCCTCAGAGTCAGAGATCTATCACTGCTGGCCTTAGAGATACAACCTTCATGGATTCTAAAACTGCAAAAATGAATCCTACCAACAACCACCTCAGCTGAGACCCTAGTCCCTATCACAGTGTGAATATGACTGTAGCCTTGTGAATGCCCAAATCCTGACCTACAGAAACCATAGGATTATACATGTATGTGGTCCTAAACCACTAAGTGCATGGTGATTTACCATTCAGTGTAGAACACTGACACACTAGAAGATACTGATACTGTGTGAAGCAGTTAACGTGCATCGAACTCGACAATGACTTTATGAAGAGGATATTATTTCCATGTTTGGGTAAAACTAACATGATTCAAAGAGAGAGGTTGTGTGACCAACATATACAACTTGTTATTGGGAGGAATGATCTCTCTAAATCCAGAACCCTTACCAGTGTGTTTAGTTTGCCTTTCTAAGATGTATCCATTTGAAATGGAAATTTATCAAATCCCCAGACCATTTATCAACCTATTGTCATTTAATTCTGAGTTTCCTAGAGGGCAAATTTTTGGGAAGCCACATAGAGTTCTTGTTATATGATACATCCATTTTACAAGGATGAACACAGATTTCCTTTTCTCCTAACCTAGACTTCTCACCATTACTGACTGGCCAGAGGTCTCAAAGGGACTGGTGATTCACTTATACAAGACCTTTGAAAACCATTTCCTTGGAGTTACAGGTAAGAGGATCAGCCTTACTCGAGTGGTAAGTTTACATCAGCTGTAGCATTTGGCAGCCTTACAGAAATGAAAGGCAATGTTAAGAGGACTAAAGTAGAAATTCTTTTCCAGGTATGTACCCACTTTTACAGACAGAATGCTTAATTCATTTGAAAGAACACTAATAACCAAATTGCAAACTAAACAAATAAGGATCACTTATTGGTTCTCACTTGAATCTTCAGGAATATTGAATTTTTCTTTGTCATCTTCTAAGAGTTCATTAACTCTGGGCAAGTCGATAAAGGTTTTTGCATTGCTAAGGAAAGATGTTTGATCCTTACAAATCATCTTCATCACAGACTGGAATGAACTGAAGACTGAACTTCTGGTCTGGGGACAAGAAAAAATATGAATTGCCATTAAACCGTGACTTAGAATAACTCTCTCACAAATTTCTGTAAGCACAGTCCCTTCTTGATTGAATATACAAGACATTCAACATGTCAAGATTTGGAATCTCTGCTTCAGTCTTTTGTGTCCTTAAAATACTTTTTAAACCACTCTAGTGTTTCCTTTTAGCCAATATCTTAGTAGAAGAAATATTACACAAATCTCAAACATATGCACACAAGCTAGAAAATTCTTGTTGTTTTTCCAATTATAAATTCTAAGTCCATAAACTATCACTAATTTAGACTAATGAATGGTTTTAATGTGGCTCTATTGCCAAATTGTCCAGATATTTGACAACTATCCAAATTACACAACTGTTGTCCATACTGCTTATCCTGCCTCTGCAGCAGCACAGAAGTCACTGCTCTCCACCCCTCACCCCACTACCCCATCTCTGGGTACTCCCATATAACTCCTCTTCCCAATCAGTTCATCCCAAGGAGAGAGCGTTCTACAAAATCTAATATCACAAATGAACCTCGTTCAGAAAATGATCTGTAATTTATAAGCCAATTGTTTACATGTAAATAAAAGTGCTAAGGTTTTTGAAAGCAATTTACTTTCTGAATTAAGCTAAACAGACCCTTGGATCTCATTTGTGCTAATAATTGATTTAGTGATTTCTTACTTTATGAAAAGCACAAACTACTCCAACCTCCACACAGATGGGATGTGGATCAGCATAGTCTCTTTCATCTTATTTGGGGGATATACCATACTTATGTCATTCTCTTACCTCCAGGGCCATTAAAAGGTATCCTCATTCTAATTTGCTGTACAACAAAAAGTTAGATATTGGAAGAAAAATAAAAAAGAGCAAATGCAAAGACAGCACGTCTGACTCTTTCCTGGGAGCCAAGATCAAACACACACCTGTTGAAGGTCAGGCATATCGAGCAAGGCAGGGATTTTAAGTGCCTGTAGAAATTCTGGAAGGTGTTCAAGGACCTCGCTGGCTTTGGTGAGCAGTTGACTGAGGCTGGAGACGAGGTCCAACAGGGAACTGAGCATGCTTCTGACTTCCGAAGGTATTAGAGTCTCAAAGAGAAAGCACAATAGGAAATAACCAACACTGTAGTTTTTTACTTTCACAAGCCTCTTTTAAGCAGTTAAAACTTGATTGTTTGATTTTATTCCCTCTTGAACTTTAGCGACGTCTTTGTTGTGCTATATAAAAGTCCTCTTTATTTGAGTACATATGGTTCAGTTGTTTGGAGTAGATAGCATTGTTACAACGAAATCAGGAGCAAATGTGATTTATTGTTAAAAATCAAATCGTTTTCAAAATATTTCTTATCTGAAGTGGAAACTTAAGGAAATGGTTCATAGAAAACAATTTTTTGTGTGAAATAATTTACATTTACCTACAGCTTCCCTATATTCATACCATGTACACATCATTTCACCCTCCTGACTCTGAAATCTGCTTGTGCACATTTTGTGGATGAGATACTGAGGCTCAGAGAGATTTAAGGTATGTTCCTGAAGTTTCACAGTGAGAAGATTCAGGGTCAGGAATTTAACCCAGGTACTTTAGAAATATCAGTGTCTTTTGAAACCTACTTGTGCTGTCAGGGTTTGACCCACTGTGCACTTTGCTTATTCTTTGCATAGTCTTTATTCTAGAATATCAATGCCATGAAGACAGGGTTTGTCTTTTCTTTTCCCTTTCTTGGTAATTTATATAGCTACAGAGAATAGAGGCGCATCAGGAAATATTAGTTGTTCAGTAAGTGTTGGATGACTAGATAAAGAAGCAAAGACAGTCTCTTTCTTCCAAAGTGAGAAATCATAGCAAATCTTCCTCTGCATTCATTTGTACAGTGAATTTTCAGTTTTCGAGACTCATGATGTGGCCCCAACTGTCACTACTTCTTATGCTTTCTCATTAGAGTTCCACAGCTACCCCTTAGTTGTTGCTCTAGCTGACCTGCTAACCCAAGATCACAGCTCCATCCTTCACAGACACACTCCACTAATAATGAAGTGGTCCCATCAGTAAAACAATAGAGATAATGCAGACAGGAGAAATGAGTGTAGGCTTTTGTCATTTGTTTGACTTGCCTTTCTAATTGCAGTTGCACTTTAAAGTGGCACACAGCAACCCCAACTTATGGTGGGAAGGACTGGAATTTAGTCACAACACTGACAGAGGGTGAATGCACCCTATTAAAGTAGCAAACTGTGTTCTGCGAAGAGGCTTCACAAATTCACCCTCAATCAAGTGCAACAGAGGTACTTGGACTTGGGAGTGACCTGAACTGCGCTGGAATGCTGGCATCTGTGTCCATCATTTTAGACTGCTCTACCACCTCTGAGTCATATGACATATTAACAGCTTCCCTAGAGTCATGCATATAAAAGGCTGATAGGAGCTGCTGTTATTAATAGTAGTGTCATTGTGTCAAGGAGATGGGATCAAGCCAGAATCTTAGCCTCATGACTTTTATCAAAGTAATGACTTGAACCCTTAGAAATACTAATTTCAAACCAATGTTTGTGGGTGTAATAGAATGGCCACTAAAATACTGACTCACCAATGGCTTTTTACCTAATTCCCAATGAACATGTGGTAAAGTTGAAAGCAGGGACAAGGTCAGCAAATATAGACTAGCTGGTCTGCATGGTAGCCTAGAGTATTGATTCTACTGGATAGAATACAGAAGGGCAAATTAAGGGGCCATTTAGAAAATGTCTATCCTCTTGCTAATGGTTCAAAATGTACTTGTTATGAAAAGTTAATATCTGTTCTAGGAATGTGTGTGTAATCCAGCTAGTACACATTGTATTCTCAGAATAACAGAAGGAAAAGAAACTGGGTCATAGGGGTCATTATATCCATTCCTGAAGCTTAAACCTGTTCTCCAGGGTCAGAGTGGCCAAAGCCAACTTGCCTATTTATAACACCTGTGACAGCTCAGTTTTTCTAAGATGTCAAATCTATACTTGGATAGAAACTTGGAAGAATATCATCCTGTATGGGAAAGAGGTAAAATATGTAGAATTGTCAGATTCTAACAGTAGCAGTCAAAAAACAAGAACCTGAAAGACTCAGGGCCAAGGACAAGACTGAGAACAGGCCAGCAGCCTCAGGGAGCCAGGTCAGCAATGAAGTACTAACCCAGTCTGCCCTTGGGTAGCTGTATCATCTTCTTTCAATTCTTTCCCACATATGACATTTAGATTTCTCCAACTGTCCCCACTGTCATCCTACTATATATGGGTATTTGCGGGTTACACACAGGAATTGGGCCTGCTTGTGTTACACTCCATCGCCATTCCTCTCTTAGGTAGGGTCTAACAGAAGTGGACTTGGCATATTACCATCACAGGACAGAGGCCACATGACCCAGGACATAACAGAGGACAGAGCAGGCAGTGACCCAGGAGGGGTGACAGCAGCTCCTGACTTGGGCAGGGGAGGGAGTAGCTGGGACTGCTTGGCACAACTCAGACTCTCCAATGACACTCTAGGAAGGTGATTCTCATGGAAGCAGGCACCGGGGTTGAGAGGTATTTTTCCCTGTTGGTCCTTCTGTACTATATGTAAGTACCACCACTGTTGTGCCAAATGCTCTAATGGTCCCAATTCCAAGGACCTCTGAGAGGTCTCCTGAAAAGCATTGATTCTGCATGGTACCTTGGAGCCAGCCTGCAAGAGACACAGAGATTGTTGAGAATGTGTGGTCTGAACATGCTGGCCCCTACTAAGCTTTCCAGGCACACCTTGCTTATTGCACTTGTTTATTTTACTTTATTTTGACTCACAGATACAAGAGCCTCCACCAGGGGAAAAAAAAAAAAACACTTTATCTAGAGTTTCAGGAGATAATTTTTAGCAATTTTTTTTAATTAAGAAACCTTCTTTTAAACAATGTTATTCTACCAATAATAGGCTAGAGCATAGTAAACATAATGCGAAATAAAAAATAATCCTTGCAATGTGTGTTATTGCAATTATTTGCTTTATTGTCAGTGATCTAGAAGTGAACCCTAATATCTTCAAGATGTGCCTATACCTATCTACCCAGGAAGCAGTCACTCTGTGATGTCACACTTCCCAAGTTGACCGCCCCAGTTCTTGCCCCTCTTACTTTGTAAATGACATTCCTCAGATTGAGGTTCCGACTCATCAACAGGATCAGAGCATATACTTTGGATCCAGGCAGACCACACAGTTCCTTCACTGTAAACCAAGATTGTTCATCCTCAGGAAACTCCAGCAGGAGACGAAGGATGTCCCAATCACATCTTCCAGACAAAACTATGGTGAAGACACTTGAGAAAACCTGTTTCAAAATGTGAGGACTGGAAGTGAACATCCTGGCACCTGCAGCCCAGGCAGCGCTCCCTCAATGTCGACCTGAGCCTTGCCCAGTACGCACATGGAACCCACACCTCCATTCTAGTTCAAACATTCTGGCTGACAACATTCCTAAAATGTGACACAATTCTCTGACTTTCAAGCAATCTGCTCTTGTTGATTCAGAGGTGGCACGGTAGGACCAAGAGTCCAGCACTCGGCCGCATGCCACTCTGATGCTGCCTCCTCCTAATGCACCTGCACCCATTGGCTGGAAGTTGTTCTTCTGATGTGGTCTTAGCCTCTGCTTTCAGCTTATCAGCTTCAGTTTACACTGTTATCAGCGTGAGGCTGTTTTCCCCCTCCATTTGCATACTGAAAACCAGGTTTCAAGTCTGCCACAATTTTGGAAAAGAAAAAGCAAATCAATGCAGAAGAGAGACTGAGGACAATCTGTTTTAGTGTCCAGTATATAGTCACATGCCACAGTAAGAGGATGTGAGGTGCATCTTCAACTACACATGGTTTTTAATCAGACTGTAGTACTATGCCTAATTGTAAAGCACAAAGAACAACTGGATTCTCTGTTCATGTTCATGATCTTAATGGATATGACTCTTGCAAAATTCAGGCCCCACAAGTCCCTTTGAGAAGAGGAACTCTTCTTGTTCAGAAGAAGGATTCATCACATACTTGCATAATGCAATAAAATTTCCCAAAAGTCATTTAAGAAATAGATGTCCAGAAAAACAGATCCATTTTGTGTATTTGTGTATGTATATGTGTATATATTAATACAAATATATATATATATTTGTGTGTGTGGATATATATGTAGACAGACAGAGAGAGAGAGAGAGATACATTTTTTAAGAACAAAGCCAAATTTGCAGGGCATGTCAACAAGCCAGAGACACTCTGGAAAGTGTTGAAACTACAAATTAAAACAAAGGCTACCAGGGGCTTCCCTGGTGATGCAAGAGTTAAAGTCTCAAGGCTATCAAGCTATTGCCAGCCATTGTGGCATGAGTTTGATCCCCTGAGGGGAGCAGTGGGTGAGACAAGAAAAGTCTACTGTGCCCTGTGGGCCAGTTCCCTGGATGAGAATGGAACTCAGACCCTGGATGTAGTAGCGCTGAGCCTTAACTTCTGGGCCACCAGGGAGACCCTGGAGGAAGAGGTTTCAAAGGAGAAGTGGGATAGGTAGGTTCCAGACAACCACCTTTTTATTTTGATTGAGATAGTCTGTTTTTCATTAGTTCTATAAAATGGGTTTCTGTAGGAAATGTTCCTTGAAAAGGGAACTGGTCCAAGGTCACAACTCCATAAAAGGAGCTCTGGACTTTGCGTAAGCATCAATAGAACCAGCCAAGAGTGCCTTTGCTAAGGAACCATATCAAGGGCATCACCTAGTTATCCCCAGGTGGGGTCATAGTCAATTAATCTCTTAGAATTTAAAGATTCATTTTTTTTATTTATGCAAACAAGAACTGGATGTAGACCAGAGGTACAAAGGGTGAGAGGACTCACCAGAAACAGAGTGGGGAGCATAACAGGCAAACTGACTGAAATAAACTGCTGAGGAGGGCAGTGGATGAGACAGGAGAGGTCTGTTGTGCCTTGTGGGTCAGCTCTCTGGCCAGAGATCAAACTTAGGTCACAGTGGCTGCCAATAGCTTGAGAGTGCTGACACTTAACCCCTGAGCCACCAGGGAGGTCCAAATCTCTTAGAATTTAGACCCAGGGCAAAAAATATTTGCATTAAAATTTGTATACACCTATTTTAACTAAATATGGAAGGTCTTAAACATATAATATGAAAACTCAACAGTTAAATCATACACACAATTCCCCCAGAGAGTACTTCCAATTATTGTCTGTGGTTTTTTCCAGCTTCACTCTTTCTTTTATTAAAGTCTTACTAGATCCATTGTTCCTGTGTGAAAGGCACCCAAATCAGGTGGAAGCAGACAGAATTAAAATAAATGGGAAAAAAAGTTAGCCCTAATGTTTTGTTGGATTTGAATACCCAATAACTTTCCTTTTCAAAATAAAGCAGTCATCTTTCCACTTAGACTTTGCTTAGGTCAATATAACAAATTATCTGAAACATGATAGCAGGTTGTTTATGCTTTTCCTACATGCCCATGTTAGCTTAAAAAGCTGCAAGGAATAAAAGCAGAGGAGGCCCACTGCTACAAGCTTAGGACATAAACACACATATACGCACATATGTGGGCATTCATGTGCACACATTCATACACAAACACATGCATATACAAATACAATCACATAAACACAAACACCTCTTACATGGACATATACACACGCAGATGCATACCACATGCATAGAGACAGAACACATCATCACATACAAATATACACACAAACACACACATGCACACACATTCAGACAATTAAATATTTATTCAGTTTCATAGACTCCCTTTAAAATAAGATGATCCTGGCAGAGGTATTGTTTTCAGTCGGAGCTGTTTACTGAGTATCTCTGGAACCCCTAAGAGTATTGCAAGCAATGTTTAGAAATGGTCTTGGTTTTGCCCGGCTGAGAATTTTAGACTCAGAGGTGCAGGGAATTGTTGAAGGAGACTGTTTGCAGCCTAACTATGCCTGGAAAGGACTCTCACAGTGCTGTAGGAGGATGGACTATCAGGGAGAGTGGCTATACCATAACAGAGTTTGTAGTAGCCAAGAAAGAAAGGAGTTCAGGGGAGATATCAGCTGTAGACCTTACACATATCAGAGAGGTGTAAGAGCTCTCTGCATATTTCCCCCCTTCCCCACTGGGCTCAGGGCTGCTAGCAAAATAAAGAAGCACATTGAAGAATGAGGAATTCTAGAGGTGATCCCAAAGACAGGACTGGACCACTCAGCAAGACACTGGAGGGAAGGAATCAGGATGGATCTAAAGTAAAGCCAACCTCAGCTACACCCTAATCCAGCTCTTCTGTGTCACATCCCAAGAGTCAATGTTTATTCACTTCAGTTCTTCCCTTGCTATGGAGTTAAAATAAGACCCAAAAGACTCATAGGAAAGAATCAAATGACAGCATAGAAAGGCTAGTGTATTTAAGTGCCTAATAGCTACCATTCTCACTGTAAAAAGCTGCCAGTAAAAACATTTTCATTACAGGATTTTGAGGAAAGATGACACAGGAATATATTGATTTATCGATTAAATTTAAGAAAAATTAAAAATAGCTAATTCCTCTTTGTTTCCGTATTCTTAAAGAGAACAATCTTAGCATTGGGAAGAGTAAAGCAACATTATTTACCCTTGGCTGGTATCCACATGCCTCTCTCCTGGTCCTTCCCTCCACCTCCAATGAGCCCCCCAGGCTGGCCACTGAAAAGGTGGTGATGAGCAGCCTCGAGCACTGAGATGGGCACTGCTACCAGGCTGGCTTTGGCTCTTAAGGGACGGCCACAGCGCTTGCCTATGCCTCTCTGGCTCCAGAAAATATAATGGTTCTACTAGTCACAGTTTTTAAGAATTTCTGGAGTAACTTAAAACGACCTTAGTTTTATTTGTTAAAGCAGGTTCTATAAGTTACCAACAGATAATAATATCAATTCCTGGAAGGTTTCCGATCATGGGCTATGTGTGAGCCTTTGAAGAACACAACAACTGACAGAAATGGTTTTAATAAAGTCACCATAAATGAGCCATTTCAGTTTGAAGTTAGTTACTGTTGAAAGCAAAGTTATTAGGTTGGTAAGTAATCAGGACCTCCTCAGTCAGATTTACTAAGGCCGATTTGAGAGCTCAAAGAAACCAGTAAGTGGTGTTTGGCGGTACCTTCCGAGGTATGGCCTTCTTTCTGCAATAATGGCCTGAATGAAAATATGAAAGATAAATTCAACCCCTTGCAATGAACATGGTTAAGAGAGAAATGATACTTTGAAAAGTATAGTCAGTATTAAGAATACCTAAAAGTTAGAATTATTGGCTCAAACCATTAGCAGGCAGACTGACCAAGACCCCCCCAAACCTGCCTGCTCTAAATGGGTGTTGCCATCCACTGTGTAAAGACAAAACATACTCTTAGTGTATAAGACCTCCAATAGAAAAGGACTTTAATACAACTGGTGTGTAACAGAGAGAAGAGAAAGAATATAGTCAAAATAGTTTTCCCAAAAAACATTCAGTTACCCACCCCTTTGTGGATAAATGCCCAGCCAAACAGGGTTGGCCCAAAGCAGGGCCACTGAAGCCCAAAACATGCCCCAAGTCCTAGGCACCTTCTGGTGGGACACACAAAGAAAGGAATAAAGGACCAGGCAAATCTGGAAGGAAAAGAGCAAAATCAAAATCCAAGTCAAGATAAAGATTGTCACTGTCAGCCCCCAAGGTCTCTCACCCATATTTCTTTCAAATGTCTCCTTCCATGTCCCCCAAGTCCCTGGTGCAAGTCCAAGGATGAGAAGCAAGCACAGATTCTTCATGTCTGTCTGCTCTGAGCACCTCTCCTGTATCTTCCTTTCAGTCTTCCTTGCTAACATCCTTTACCCAGCCTTTTTTTTTTTCTAAGATTTATTTATTTATGCATATAAGAACTGGGATACAGGCCAGAGGTGTGGGGGGTTGAGAGGATTCACCAGAGACAGAGTGGGGAGCAGAACAGGCAGACTGACCGAAACACGCTGCCAAGGGCAGCAGCGGGCGAGGCAGAAGAGGTCTGCTACGCCATGTGGGTCCCCTCCCTGGCCGGCAGCAGGGATCGAACTCATGCTGCAGTGGCTGTGGTTTGCTTCATAGTGCATTGCTTAACCCACTGCGCCACCAGGGAGGCCCTACCCAGCCTTTTCTAGCTTTTTCTCGCTGCTCAGCTCCACTCTTCCTTGGCTGGGGAAGAATCTGGAACCTCCCCTTTTATGGTGATTATACTGTTAGAAAGCTAGCAAAAAGTATTTGCAGAGATCATTGTAAATCCTGAAGCTTAAGCTCTAAATATTTACCTACATGCAAGTAAGAAAAGATGTATCCTATCAGCTAGCAGCAATTTACTTAGAATGGCTCATTTCTAATCAACAGAAGCAGCAGATTGTGAGATGGAAGAATAGTACAGGAGTTATTAAAAGGCCTAGTTTGTAATTCAAACCAGATCCCTAGCCAAGAGAGAGTCATGGGCCCACACTTAGCTATGAATGAAGGGAATGTCTTTGTCACAGGGGATTAAATGAGGCTAAAGTTGCCCATAGCAGTCTCCCTTTATCAGAATTGTAAATGAGCAAATAAGAAAATACAGCTTTCATGAATGTAAGAAAATGTCTCATGACTACATAAGGAGACCCTTTATTTCCCTTCATGTCAGTAAATATTTGATGAGAACCATCAGTTTCACTGAGACCATCCAGGTACTGTCATTGGTCCTGGGAGAATAACACAGCAAATAAGGGGAGACCTGATCTTCCCATTTAGGGGATACAAGAATGAGAGAGGTGTGAAGGTCCAGCGTGTCCAAAGGTAAAAGGGCCAGAGAGTGTGGCTCTGGGATTTTGAGGACACAAACCCACGACCTAGGATGAGCTCCCTCTGTGATACAACACTCTACATGGCAGCCTTCCAGGTCAAGTTCCTGTCCAAATTCTTCTGCCTTGACCAGAAACCTTTAACTCCACTCACACATTATATTTTTTTCCCTCTCAGGAGGATGAAAGAAATCAGAATGAATGGTTTTCACTGGTGTCTACTCTGAAGTGAGTTATACTAAAACCTGCTACATTTCAGAAGGCAAACTTTCTTTGCTGAAAAACTGAATGTGTAATGTTGGCTAAATTTCTATAAGAAATCTCACTATAAAAACTGAGCTGGCCAGTCAATAATGTCCACAGAACTGGACTCAAGTGAGACACAAATTTGACCAGACTTGTCAGCTGTAATCATTTCTGCCCAAAGGAAATAAGAAAAAGTCTCAGAATCCCTTCCTTTTAAGGAGTCTCTAGCATCTACTTGTCTGCTCTTTAACCTTCTTATATAAGAATCATAAGAGTAGGAGCAAATCTTCCAAAGATTATAGAAAATGTTCATCTTCCAAACATATTTAGTTGTTTAGAGTTGAAAATAAAGGGACAGTAGACACAGTAGGCAGATCGTGTGGTCTCTCTGTCTGTCATTTGATTGGGTCTTGATTCTGACTTCATTGCTGATTTCAAAATAATAATTAAAAAAATTGATCAAATGCAAATCAGAAGTCACAGTAGATCCGGAATCAACAGCACGTTGTTGGGGCATCCCTGGTGGTACAAGGGGTTAAGCAACACACTGTAAAGCAAACCACAGCCACTGCAGCATGAGTTCAACCCATTCTGCCATCTGGGGAGGTGACCCACATGGCACACAGACCTCTTCTGCTGCTCCCCTCAGCGGTGTATTTCTGTGGATCTGCCTGTTCTGCTCCCCACTCTGTCTCTGGTGAATCCTTTCACACCCGACACCTCAGTCCTGTATCCCAGTTCTTGTATGCATAAATAAATAAATCTTTTAAAAAATAATAAATAAGAAAAAAAACAGCACGTTGTTGCAGCAAACAAGCATGGGCAAACAAGTGGTGAGGGCTTCTGCTCAGGATGGAGGCGGGGCAGCGACTCTGGGGCCTTCATGTCCATGAATCTGTCACTTTGGCTTAATGGGAACATGCTGGTGTGAAGGATAGAACAGAGGAATGTCCCATGAGTGCCCAGAGAAGGTTTCCTAGAGCCAGAACAGAGGGCTGGAAAGGAAACGACACTGAATTGACTTACCTTCCTGCCTCTCTCTCCTTCTGCCTCTGGGTCTTTGACTAACTTCCCCAGCTCTGTGCCTCTCTCATGTAACTCTTTCCAGTCAGTCATTTCACATTATTGCTGTCTTACCTGTAATGTCACATCCTCAGGAGGGCCAGGACTACCTGTCACCACCACCTACATGTCAGTCGCATGTGTTCTTCATAGAACTTCACACTGTGCATTGATAATTATTTAGTGTGCCATCCCTCCTCATAAAACATTTCCCTCCTTGGAACATAAAAGGAAGACTGTAAGCAAATAAAGGAGAGTTGCCAAAAATTTTTCAAGATCCTAATGCTACTGGAAAATATCCCCATGGATCATCAGCCCCTGGACTAAGATTCTAATGTGATACTGGGGAGAAATATGTGGTATATTTGCTACAAATAATGTGGTGGTGCTATCAACCTTGAAAATGTAGAATAAAGTAGATTCTCAAAGAGCCATCCCCTAACCAAACATGAATTCATTACCTATGGCTTGCAGACATGAGTGGGATCGTGTATATACTTAGCTATCATGGCTACTAACCATCATTTAATTGCAAACTGAGAATGCAAGCTTTTTAAATGCCTTTCCCTATTACCTAACGTCCGACTATTGAGGGACCCATACTAACTGACATTGGCAAGGAGGAAGCAGAGATACAGGGATGTAAAAAAAAGCACCACAGAGACATCCATGTGGCGGGGTCACCTACACTGCTAGCTAGCCTTCCAGATCACAGTCCTCCGTGATAGGACGTCAGTGCCACCTGGTGGCTACTGGCTTACTCAGGCAGCAACCATCAAAAATAAAATTGCATCCAAGCTCAAGAATTATCAAAAGACTGAATGTGAAAGGAAACCCAGAAGTTAACGAAAAAGTTATCCTTCCCTTAAAATATTGTTAGTCAGCCTCCTAAATTAATTCCGCCACTGCTGCATTTCTATTACAGGATGCAGTCACAAAAAACTCCACACTGAAGCTAATCACTGTTTACAGACAAGGCCACATGGGAGGCACGCTCCTCCATCCCCACAGAAGAGCTGCCTTTGACATTTTCCTGAAGATAGATACTGTGTGACTTACCATAAATAACTTGACAGCATTGTCATTTGAATTTTGGGGTCCAGGCTCCTAATATATCTTTTTTAAAAAAAGATATTATTTATTTTTGCATAGAAGAACTAGGGTGTAGGCCACAGGTACATGGGTTTTGGAGGTGAGAGGATTCACCATAGACAGAGTAGAGATCAGAACAGGCAGATCGACTGAAATATGCTGCTGAGGGGAGCAGCGAGCAGACAGGAGAGGACTGCTGGGTTAGTGGGTCAACTCCATGGCCAGGGATTGAACTCATGCTGTAGCGGTGATAGTGCTGAGAATTAAGCCCTAGGCCACCAGGGAGACCCCCTATATTTCTTTCTTAATGCATATTAGCTCTTCATTATTGATCTATCTGTCACGGCTTGCATTTAGCCCATTAACCAGAATCAACATGAAATTAAATGTCTATTGGAATTCAGCTGGTTGTCAATAAAAGCACACACTTAGAGTCATCTCTATGGTCAATACTCCTGGAATTTCTCTACAAGAAATTACAACTACAACTAGAAGTGCTGAAAGGCTTTTTCAGAAAAGTATTGTACCTGCTAAGGATCCAGGTGGCACCAGCTTTGATCAACAAGAAATTCACTCGTACCTGTCCTTTATGGACAAACCATACTCCAACACACACCAGCGTGTGTTCTTATTAATATCCTGTCTTAGCTAATCATGCTTCTCGGTGACTTTGAGATGATACAGTCTGTCACTACACACTTTCACAATATGCCACAATAGCAAACCTTCAGTTCGCTTAGTTATTCTCTCCTCAAAATCTTTAGCTGGTGTTGAGGTTTTTCAGATGATTTTGTTTAGTATGCTTTTTAGAGTTTTATAAACCCTATCAAATCAAGCAGGTGCCCCCTGACGTGTCACACATCAGGTTTGGGAATCACCAATTCCCAGTATTTGTGAACAAATAGCAACAAATTTATCCTCTCTCACCCAGTGAAGACAATGTTATGAAATTAAAGACCATGAGGTTTTGGCATCAAACAACACCAATTGTTCTTTGCATGTTTTCTTACTTTCTTTCTGCCTTGGTTGTGCCACCCACACAGTGCCCTGGGGGAGGGGAAGGCAGAGAGACAAGGACACAGAGGCAGCAGCTCCAGGTTGGCTGAGACTCCTGCCATGAGCTGAGCAGAGCTGATGACACGGTACCTTTGAATGGGAAATATTTGCTTCTAAAATACTATTGATAGTTTCATTTGAGATGTGGATGGAAGACTGAAGCTCTTCAGTTAACTTGGTGATGTTCCTGATCAAATCTTTTACTTTTACCTCTGAAAAATAATCAGAAAGGAGAAAATGTAATACTAATAAAAGGGTCATTATATCTACGAAAACAAAATTTGATATGAAACTTGGCAAAGACTGTTTCCTTTTCCTTAACTTTATCCAACCCATAACACTAAATAAATAATAATAAATATTATCATTTAATATATATTCTTTTCTATGTTTATTATAATATATATAATATCTTTATTATGTTATTTATTATAACATAAATAAATAATATCTTTCTCCTTTAGAATGAATAGAAGTTATTTCTACTAAAATTAAAAAGCAAAATAACAGGTTACGCTCTGCTCATGTTCTTACATTCTCTAAGACATATACTTTAAGATTTTCTCTAAAAAGAGATGTTTTTGACCACATGTTCAGGAAACACATCCCTTCGTGTATCTATGTGTCTAGTTTTTTGTTTTTGTTTTTTATTCACAAAAAGGGGATTATTTGTGGATTTGTCAGAATTATTCAGATTTGGAATTGCTATGAGGAGGTTTACAAGTTTATAGATTAAACAACGGTAAAACAGAGACTCATAGATACCAGATGAATGCTCAGGGAGGCAGTGTCAAGGCAAAAGCCAAACCACAGAAGTTTCTCTTCCTTCCTTCTCTTGATTTTGGGGTCCCCAGGATTTTCAGGCTTTCCCTTCTAACTCTAACTGCATTAAACCACCTAAGCTTTAATTGTTGATTACAAATAACATAACCTTCCCTTATGTTTTATTCTGATAAATTTATATGAGAAACTAAATGTATTTTTCAATCCAGCAAGCTCGTAGGAGCCACAAACTTACCCTCAGTTACCGTGAAATTGCTCAGAAAAGTCACGATGGGATTCTCTGGGAACAAAGTTTTCCCAAGGCTTTGAGTCAACCTAAAATGACAGAAAATTAAGCTAAATTAAGCAAGATAAAATACCCAAAACAGTGTCGGAGTAAATGATACTGCCTCAGTTCCCACGAGATGAGTTAAATAACAAGATCACATTTCCATAAAATTCCTCATATAATTAGACACACAATGCCTCCTGACAGTGTCTATATATGAATATCCATTAATATCATGACTCCAATATTTTCTTTTCAGAGTCCTGCCAGGCTGGATGAGTCAAGGGAATAAGGATGCATAATAAGTGATGTTTCATAAATGTGAAAAGAATGAGTAGATCATGAAATGTATGAGAAATTACTATATCAAGAAGTCAGATCAACATCATTCTTTCTGTGAGCAAGTCTTACAGAATATGAAATGCTTGGTTTTCTCTCTCAGTGACTCACTCTTCAAGAACAAACAAAAATTAATCCATATAGTACATATTTTGAAAAATATTTATACTAGTTTTACAGAACCTATTGAATATCCTGTTGAAATATCAGATTTGGATATTTTTATTTAATATCTTGATCATAGTAAAGCTATCCTTAGATTAATTCTGCATTTATACTTTATAATTTAAAATTTTAAAGTCATGGAACTATTTGATGTGTAGGTTAAATGTATATTCATAGCACATGGCACATAGTACAGCCTAAATAAACAAATTGGGAGACATCTTCTCTACAGAGGAAAACACAAAGAAGCATGATTGTCAAACCGGAGTATACCTGTGCATGAGCCACTGAGCTGTGTCCAGGATGGGCTGGCATTCACAATCCTGTACGGTGACATTTTCCAACTTTCCTATGAAGCTTTCTAAAGTGCTAGAAAGATTCCTGCTCAAACCTTCACAATTTACCTGATGGAATGAGGACCATATATTTGCCAATTCCTAGAAAACAGAGCAATGATATAATGAGAAACACATATGCTTGTTTTTATGAGCTTGAATCTCATTTCCAGACAAATGCATGCCCTCACTGACATTACAAGCACGTATGTTTTACCTTACCTCAGCAAACAGGGCACTGAAGATTGATAATGTACAATCTGATCATTCCTGTGCATTGCAGAATACTTGCCCTCAGCCTGGAAACAGCAGAGTGAGACTTTACCCCTGGCTCTGCCACTGACTGGCCAGGCAAGATGACATGTTCTCCAGAGAGGGTATCGACCAACAATACCTTGCTGATACCATGGCTATGGCCTCCTAAATTTCACTCCTGGTTTGAAAACTGAGGCTTTTCAAAATTCCCAGATGCAAAGTGAAAGGTTGAAAAGAAATGGTATGAGACCATCCATATGTAAAATATGGATAACTGTGGGGTCCACCCTGCCTCAAAGGTCGACCGAGTAACCTGGAAGTTTCCAGCCCTCCCCTCGGCAGGTGGAGGGGCACCCAGGACATTGGAGAGCATAGTGGGGAAAAACCCTGGCTGAGGTCCTGGCTCTAAGAATCTATAGCTGTCTCATCAGCATCTTATATACACTAACAAGTTTTATAGAAGACCATTTACCAAAAAAAATAGAATATTAGAATATTTAAACATTGAAAAAATGCATGCATTTATCATATGTAAAATTAAGTGACTGATATAGGTAATCTAAAATTGAAAACAATCCAGGGACTGGAAAAAATCTTATTTTCCACATTTATCAATTCCGTGGTATAAATGTTCCCACTGCGCCTTATTTTAATCTATGAACATTATTAAACTGAACATAAAATTTGAAAGAGACACACAGTATACCACTGCGACATGACATTTCCATCACATAGAGAAAACAGAGGTAAAGAATCTCAAGAGGATAGATATTAGTAAAACAAACTAAAAAATCATCGAGAACTGATGACTCTTGAGTCTTTAGCACATTTGTTTTTAGCTTAGTATATTTTATGGCATCTGTATACTTTGATTAATGATCTCTATTTAAAAGCAGCTGACAGGGCCTCCCTGGTGGCGCAGTGGGTTAAGCAATGCACTATGAAGCAAACCGCAGCCACTGCAGCACGAGTTCGATCCCTGCTGCCGGCCAGGGAGG
>JAGFMF010011868.1:6381867-6457551 GCA_019455555.1 Galemys pyrenaicus | reverse complement strand
TGCTCCCCTCAGCAGTGTACTTCAGTTGATCTGCCTGTTCTGCTCCCCGCTCTGTCTGTGGTGAATCCTCTCACCACCCCCACACCTCTGGCCTGTACCACAGTGCTGGTATGCATAAATAAATAAATATTTAAAAAAAATAAATAAATAAAAGCAGCTGACAAATTTCCTGAAAATTTAACAGTCATCTTCAGAAGGCTGTGAGTCATTCCTACCACACCACTGGAGACTTGACTTACAAAGGAACTATGTAGAACACAGTTTGGTTTTAAGGAGAAAGTAACAAGCTAAGAAGCCTTACATGGGCCAGTTATAATGAACAGCAAATCTCTTAAATATCAAAAGTGACATACCTGGTAGTGGTCATACACCAAGGTGACCCCTTGTAGAGCAGGTAAAAGGAGACTTCTTATTCCATCCTGTCTGCAACTCAGAGCAGCACACAGTATATCCTTAGTCAGGGAAGGGTTTTCTGCCCAAGGACACACACAGAGAATTAGTGAAGAACCCTCTCCCAAACTAGCTGCCCTAACAAAGTCACTTTTTCCTATTGTTCAATCAGCTAAATAGTGTCTGTGTATGTTAATTATTTTTTAAAAAATTTTATTGAGATATTGTGGGTATATACAACACAGAATATCACTCAGCTCTATGTTCACACTTCTTCAGGTGTATGTTACCACACTACACACACCACCAAGGTTCATGGTCTGCCACCATAGACTACTGAGCCCCTTCCACACTTTGATTTCTATCCCACATTCTCTTTCTGGCCTCATTCCTACAGTGTCAGACTTCTAGAGTTATTGTGGTTTGGCTTTATTATTCTTTTGTTAGGTTTCTCTATATTTCACATATGGTGAATCATATGTGATGTGTCTTATTCCTTCTTACTTACTTCACTTACTTATTGTTCTATCCCTTCCAGTTTTATCTATATGTGTTGTCACAAGTGACAAGAGTCCTCTCATTTTATAGTGAGTAGTTGTTGTGTTTATATTCTGTTAATCTTAATCCACTCACTTGTCTCTGGGCACTAAGTTTGTCCCCACAACTTGGTTATTGTAAATAATGCTGCAATGAACATATATCTCTTCAAATTAATGTTTTACATACTTCGGTTAGATAACTCTCAGACTCAAATTGCTGGATCTTCTGGTAGATCTATTTTTAATATTTTAAGAAACCTCATATTGTTGTCCGAAGGAGCTGGACTAGTCTACAGTCCCACCAATAGTATACAATGATTCTTTTTTCTCCATGCCCTCACCATAATGTATTTTCTGTTGTTTGTTTGTCTGTTTGTTTTTTTTAATATGGGCCATTCATACAGAAGTGAGGTGGTCTCTCATTGTGATTTTAATTTTCATTTCTCTGACAAGTAATGATGAGAATTTTTTCATATGCCTACTGGCCATCTGTATGTCTCCATTTATTTTTGTTTGGATTATTTGTTTTATTTTTGTTGAGTTGTACAAGTTCTATGTAGATCTTGGATAGCAGCCCCTTGTCAGATGTGTGATGTGCAAATATTTTTTTCCATTTTACATCATTTCTACTTGTTTTAATGATAGTTTCTTTTGCTGCAGAATTTTTAGTTTCATTTGTTTGTTCTTTCCCACTGCTGTTGGAGTCTAGATCCCAAATACATAACTGAAACCAATGTCCAGGAGTGCATTAACTATGTTTCTTCTATATAGTTTATGGTTTCAGGTGACCTTCATCCAACTTGAGTTAATTTTTGTGTGTGGATAAGACAGTGATTTTTTTAATAGAATCTTTTGGTTTCTCCAAGTATATTAGCAGGTTTTTTTGCAAACAATTCTTAGAATTCAATTCACAGAAATGTGAATTGTTTGAACTGATCACTAAAAGACATAGTCTAACAATGTGCATGAAAATGTTCCAGTCATCAATACTTTGTTTACAAAAGACACATTTAAAACTAAAAGACAAAAACAAACTAAAAGCAACTAAGCTGTAATAACATTATACATACTAATAACTCAGAAAATAAATCAGGAACTGCTATTCTCATATCCAATAAGCTAGACTTTCAACCAAAAAGAGTAATCAGGGACAAAGATTGATACTATATAATGATCAAGGGAACAATGATCCAAGAAGATATAATTCTTAATATGTCATCATGGACCTCAACCACCAACAAAAAGGTATAGGTCATCCAAAAGGAAAATTAACAAAGAAATAAAGGTCTTAAATGAAGTGTTATATCAGACATACTTACTGGACATTTTCAGAGTTTTCTAATATTGTGTTGAAATTATTGTCAAATAGTTTCTCTATTTCTCTCTCCTTTATACTTGTTCTGGAACTTTTGTCCTCATTTTGTTTTTCTGCCTTATGTTGAGCTTTTCCTTGCTTTCTAGGCATGTATGCTGCCTTATTTGTAGCTTGTTTCTGTGTATGTATGTGTTTGGGGCACTGGGATTATCTTTTTTGTACTCATCTTAGTTTATGGCTAAGTACGGCTTTTATACACAACCTTGGTTTGAGGAATGATGTTAATCACCTCTACGTCTTGTTTTGTTTCATAGCAAGCTGTATTCAATACTTAGGTTGTCTTCATTTGCCTCCCCACACCTCCTTCTTGTTCTTGTCTTTGAAAGGTCCTGATCTGTGAACTTTGGGCCTCCCAATACGAAGGGAATTGTCAGGCCCACCAGTCTCACCCTCCAGCAGTTTGCACTTATCTCAAAGGGTGACACTTGTGAGTAGTGACCACACATGTGCCCAAATAACACCATGGCTGTCAATGCCCCGCCCATGCCTCAGAGGCCACTTCTGCAGGACTAGGAAGTATATCCACTATTGATTTGCCTTTCCAGGGGGTTTGTGAGTTTTCTCTAAAGTCCTTCTTTCTGAGGTTAGGCTTTCAATGGAGTCTGACCTGGTTTGCCCTAGCTTTTCTTTGATCTCTCCCTAAAGGGTAGTTGGGGAGGGAGCTTTCAGCAGCCATGCAACCTCAACTACAGCATTCCCAATTTCCCAGGTCAGTTTCTGCTGAGTTTCTACTGTTTCTGGTTGGGCCTAGGCCACTCTCATGTCAGGAAAACGCCTTTAAGGATTTTGGTATGTCCTGTGGGTTACCATCGGTGTGGCTTGGGAAGTTGACGCCCAGCCCATACATGCTCGCCTGTACCTCCTCTTATTCTTTCCCCTCAATGGTCACTTTAGTTCTTGAACTCCTGGGGTCATATAGCTGATTTGAAGTATCTGGATTTTGCGAAGAGAATGTATCAGTCCTTTTTAAATAGCTGTTTTCAAGGGGGAGTACAATTCCCAGCCTCTCTGTTCCACCATGTTGTAGGTGGAGTCTCAATTTGTGGATGTTCAACCACACTTGTGTCCCTGGAGTAAAATCTACTTGGTCCTTATATGATATTTTTAATGTGCTGCTGAATATTGTTTGCTAAGATTTTGTTGAGGCTTTTTCTCCTGTGCTATAGCAGGGAAAGAGAGTTTAATAAGTGGAGTGGCAGTTTCAATGTTATTCAATCATGCTCGAATATAACATGCTTGAGTTTTCTTGAAATGAAATATAAAAATTAAAACTTAATTTTCTGTGACTAATATAATTTTAAGTATGCTATATTAACTTAACTGCAATACAGTGACAAAGTAAATGTAAATTCAGGTTTAATGAATATCTAGTTTGTCTGAAAGTCATTATTTTGTTTGCTGACTGTGAAATGTCAAAATAATTATGTCTTTGAAAACATTGGATTCAATATGTCAGATAAGCATTAGGACTCAGGGATGGATTCATATTTTACCTGTGCTTGGGCCCACATCCTGAAGTTATTTGTTGAACTTCCTAAGGTGTACAGAGCTATGATACACTTTACATTTGATAGTATTGCCAATGTTCATAATATCTCTAATTATAAATAAAGATTTTTCTTAAAAAATGAAAAGGGGTTGAGCACTGCACTATGGGGCTTCCACAGCAACTGAAGCTGGGGTTCAATCTCAGGCCAGGGAGGGGACCCACATGGCGCAGTAGACCTCTGCTGCCTTGCCCACTGTATTTCAGTCGACAGTGTATCTCAGTCAATCTACCTGTTCTGCTCCCCACTCTGTCTCTGGTGAATCCTCTAACACACACACACCCCACACCTCTGACCTATACCTCAGCCCTGGTATCCATAAATAAATAAAATCTCTTTTTAAAAAAATGAAAAACTACATGACAATTAGAATTTCATTTACATTGATAGATAACTCACTTTCTCCCTCTATCCCTTATGCTTCTCAGTCTAAAAGAGTAATCAATTCTTCTATTTAAAGAAACTTGTTTTATAAAAAAAAAAAAGTGAGTGATTGGATTCAAACCAAGATCTGTTAACCCCCAAATAATCAGTTTTCACTTGTAAATAGTTCCTTGTAAAATGAGAAGTTTTCCATTGACTTGCACAAGACTTGCGTGGTACACAACCTGTACCATGGACAGTGAGAACTTGCCACTGCTGACATCTACTGAGAGAGGTCCTGTGGAGCTTCAGGGGCAGAAAGAGGTGCCATATTTGAATTGGACAGTCTTCTTTTGAAATACCTTTTCCTTCCATGTCACCACAGTCATAATTATGCTTATTGTCCAAGTGCTGTTTTATTTGAGGCTGAAATTATTAAGAAAATTTAAACCTAACATATGTCACATGATTATTAGGGTCTCTCCACCATCTGATGAGTGGCACTGCAAACTCTTAAAGTGACACATAAGCCTGAACATGCTGGTTCCTACCTAAGGCTCACTTTTCCTCTCCTGATGTCCCCAATAGGAGCAGGTCTGCATTCTTGACTCCCATTCCCATTCCCATTGCCACACCTACTGGTTAACCACTCTAGATCCCCATAACCCCCAACGGTAATGATGGATGTGAGCAGGTAC
This sequence comes from Galemys pyrenaicus, assembly GCA_019455555.1. Classification (NCBI taxonomy): domain Eukaryota; kingdom Metazoa; phylum Chordata; class Mammalia; order Eulipotyphla; family Talpidae; genus Galemys; species Galemys pyrenaicus. Next base: position 6,452,639 of record JAGFMF010011868.1, on the reverse strand, counting down.
TATTATGCCTCCTGGAGGAGCAGACTGTGCTCTTCAGTGTCCTCCCAGCCCCACTCTGGCTGAGTAACACCAACTGCACCCACAACACACAGGTAACCTATGTTTCCATGCATGGTTGAACATTCCTACCATTGTAAAATCCCATTCAAGAATCCAAGTAGGCAGACACCGAGCACATAAGGCTTCTGCTATTTGTTCATTTATTTATTTGACAACCATCTATTACTATCTTCTGATTGGCAATCCCCATATGCTGACTTTACAATGATCAACAGAGATCATCACAGCTGTGCTGAAGTGCAAAGGGCCATAATGCAGTGGCCAGGCTGCCAAAGAGAACCAGGAGCAGGGCCACCCAGCATCTGTCTAGAGTTCGTCTAAGACTAATAATCTATTAGTCATCTAAATAATAAGTCATTGGAGAATAAGTTAGGAGAAGATAAGAGATGAGAGTATTGTGTCCCCATAAACTTGGGGGGCAGGGAGATGCAGGGATAGTCTTAGCCAGCTCCACACAGGAATAAAGATATAAGGCCCACTCAATTGACCTCTCATACCTCTGTTTTCTCTTGACCTAGCCAAGATTGGTTTCTCATGCCTCTTCCTTGTTCCTCTTCTGAACCATCCCACTGCCAAGAACATTCCTACATTTCTCAAGTCTGACAGTACAAGAGGGCTCTGCGCAGCTGTGTTCAGGAAGCTGGGCCATGGGAAGAAGATGCACGTGCATGTGTGGTATTACATAAACAGCTCTGGTCCAAACTACAAACCACTGTTCACATATTGGAGAAAGTCCTAAAATAAGGTACTTACCTTACAAGGCAGCTTATGGTACTTCCTTCAAAAATGGCATTAAAAGGAGAGTTCAATGAAATAAATAATAACAAATTTGGCAAGTAGAATTGTAGAAGACAAATTCATCCATTTAAAATATATGCACTTAGTTACTATTATACTTAGCTATTTTCATATAGAAAAGGATCTCAGTGACAGATTCTGCTCTCTGAAACAGCGCAGAGGTAAATGAGAAAAGCTCACCTGCAAAAATAGTGAGCACACGCAGAACAAGCACCTGCACTTTCTGCAGAGTCACCAGTGCTGACGGGGTCTTCACAGGCTGCTGGAAAGCCTGACACATTGCAACAACACTGACGAGAAAAACAGATGATGACATTAAAGGGTAAAAATCTCTCAGCCTTGTGCAACACTTTTACCGTCAAGAATAAGATCTACTCTCCCTGCTAAACCATTTCCGCTATAGAAAAACACAGATGACATAGTATAGGTTGCTAAAAAAAAAAAAAAATTACATCTCCAGTTGTAATTTAAAGCATAGTTGTTGTGCTAATAAAACTGATGTTTGCTTTCTCTTCTCCGTGATCCATTTTCTTGAATGCAAAGGTAAATGATCAAAGAATGTTAAAAAGAAAAAAAATCAAGAAACAAAAAAGAAAGTGTAAAGAATTTATATGGCTTGTTATTTATGTATGGAGAATTTAGTTTTGACAAATGAATAAGTTTATAAATAAGGATTTTTATTTATAAACAAAACCCTAGAGGCTAGTGTGGGTGCAAATGCTTGTGGGTGTGTTATGGCATGTTTATGGCGTCTACTTGGTGGTGTTAGAGTAAAAGCTTCTAGATCAACCTTCTACTAAGCTGTTCGTGCTCAGAACAACTGAAATTGTCTCTGGTATACCACAATGCCTCCGACAAGAAGGACTCCGTAATTCACAGCTTTATCTCTTCTTTTTAAACCCATAGTAGTTTTTGTTCCACTCATAGACAAGTTTGTACTCTTTACAAAACTCAAAAGCATACTTATCATACACAACTGAGCATATAACTGTCTTTGAAGTGCTTCTAAAAGAAAAATCAAAATATACATTTTTTAAAGGCCTTATCACCTTATTAAGAGTATAGCTTTTCAGGAAAATTCCTGAAAAAGAAAATCCTTTAAAAATCTTGGGAATGGATTTTTTTTAAAGAAAAAGGAAAGTAAGTATCGTGGCTTTTTAGTGAGCTACCAGTTCAGAATCAGCATGTTGAGTCACCCACTCCTTTGCTCATGGGTGGGGACAGACATAGCAACATCCCAAGTCTCTGGCATACTCCAGGACCCTGTGACAGGTAAAGCACAGCTTCTAAGGACTACAGCAGAGTTGTATTGTTTAATGCAACTCAATATTTTTACTGTTTAGCTTTTTGTACTGCTAAGGTGTTAATGTGACTGTAGGACAAGAGCAGAGTATCATTGCTTGGGTAAAAAACACCTAGTGGATTTTATGCAAAAACCTTCTTGGGAAAGGTGAATTTTTCCCACCTTGTATATTGTTTTCCTATCGCTGAGAATCTAGTCTTAAGGAATTCAATTACTATATATCAGTAGAAACCTTTTAAGTTGATAGTACTGTGTGCCTATATAAAAACATAAGCTTAATGATTAAGTGCACTTATAGACAAAGTTGTTGAAGCTGGTTTCTTTATAATTAAACTAGTTAATTGTAGCTAAAAGGGATTCTAAAGTCATTTGATACTTTTGAAGATAAGGCAGAAAAATACCAAATCCCCTAAGGAAGTTAGATATAAGACCAAGACTTGCTACAAAACAACAAAAAAGATCAAGGGCTTAATTAAAAAATAATTTGGGGGCAAGGAATAGTTATTACTGAACTGTGTTTTAGTGTCATAGAAAACAAATTTACATGTGATTTTTATTTTTGGTCATAAAATCATGAAAGTATATAGAGCAATTTATCACCATCAGTTAATATATTTTTGATAAACTGTAGGATTTTATTTATTACAACTGATTCAGTGTCTCTGTACTGTCACTAAAGGCTACTTCCAAATCTCCCTCACTCACTGTGTTTTATTGAACTGCCCCAAGTCTTGGTTTCTCAGCTTCTAAAATGAGGAATGTGGTCACCTGTATTTCACTATAGCAGGTTTATGAGTCACCTAGCAACCTTGTTAAACCGAAGGCTCTTTTCACCATTAAATATATTTAAACATATATATATATATTTTACATCATTGTTCATTTTCGTATAATATTTAATTTTTTTCATAGGTGTAATCTTCATAAAATTCCCATCACTAAGTCACCAGTGAACCATCACCCTAATATCTTGTGCTTTTCCCTCCCCTGCTTTAATTGACAGGTATGACTAACCTGGAGAGGACAATTCAAACCAGTTCTGAGGCTGCTGGTCTTGGATCTCACTGGGTGAAGCAAAATGCCTGACAACCACATAGGGCCTCCATGTAGGGATACTGCATATGACCCAACCTAACCCCTGGTTTGGGAGTGGGGGTGAAATTTTAGGGTCCATTTCTCAGTGACCCTGCACAAAGGTGTGAGAACTTCCAAACAAGGGATGGAAGAAATGGATCCAGGTGTTACCTTCTTATAGCCTTTCCCATTTCCTCTATAGCTACCTTGCCTAATTTCTAAGATAAACTTAGGGACTGGAAAATAATTAAAAACAGTATTCACTCTGAAATGTAATTTGGTTTTAACTGTAGGTAAGTAGTTGGTACATAAATAATGTTATATAATCCTAACCACACTCCTTGAAGGCTCTGTTATACCTATTCTATACATAAATAAAAGGTGGTTCAGAAGTTTTGAATGACATGCCTAAATTCATAAAGTTAATGAACAATAGAGCCAAGATTGATATCAAAGTCAGGGTAGTCTGATCTCAAAGCCATGACCAACAGAATTGTCTGTTTTACACATTCTGTATCTTCCCCATTCAAGAAATCAGTGATAAAAATACACTGAATCAAAAATCACTAGAGTGGGATGAAGTTAGGACCAAGTCAACAGCTGCAGCTGCCTGGACTTTACCACTGGTTATATTTGAAAATACAATTTTTTGTGTAAAGTGAATGGCCTCCTACTTTTGTCTTCATATCAAATAGTAGGACCTTGATTGCCAGAGAATGAGAATAAAAAAATTGTTTACATACCTAGTGTTGGGACAAGTGACTAGAAGAAGAAAATATGAATTTGGAAAGTAAAATAGTTACTTTTAAATTTTTTTAATTAAATTAAAATAGTACTTGATAGTCAAATAATGAGTCAAATAGTAAAGACCAGACCTGAGTCACTATGTGTTGAAGCCAACTTCATCATGTAACAAAGGGCTCCTATCTCCATTCAGCTTAATTCCTTTGTTTCAAATTTTACTTATTGTAGTGGGAATAGAATGAAGTGAATCCGTGTCTTATTACCTTTGATCAATCAGTGGAACTTCTTGCCAATATTCAGTCAATGCAATTAATCCCTTCAGGTATTTTTCAAAACATGATGATGGTTTCTTAGTCCTCTCTTCTTTTTCTGATATGATATTCCTTCCAGTGGTTGCATTAATAAAAATCTCAAAAACTGACTGAAGTAAATTTTCCATGGAATTTATCCACTGAGAATTATTCAGGAGAAGCTCTTTTCTCAAGAGAGTTGTTTGATTTAACATAATCTGGATTATATCCTCAAGCTGTTGATGATTACGTTAGGAATCAAAGAGAAGTTGAAAAACAAAGTTTTACTCAAATTGCCGTCATAGTCGCTTTTAATTCCACTAGAGATCTCTGCAACTGTTTTGATAGTTTTCAGAAGATTGTTTGGGTGTTGAGCAAATGTTAGCAATATATTAAAAGCATTCCCATCATCATTCTCTAAATTCTTCCAAAGAACTTCTAAAGTGAGATCAATCATTGCTCTCAAGTAAGCCTCTATTTCTGTGTTGTTTTGAGACAGCATTTTATCCAAAAACAGGAGCACTTTATGAGTTCTCTCCCATTTTGTATCTTGAGGACAACTATAAGCAGCAATTTTATTAGGATATAAGAAATCTATCTGGTTAATGATGTTACTTATAGGAACTAAACAATTTAGGACTTCTTCACATAAATTGAGAGGATTTGCAGAAAATATTTGATTGTCACAACTAAATGCTTCCACAAGATATTCCACTTCTCTTGAATTGATTTTCACAGAAGTCAAAAATTCAGCAATTTCTTCCAAAATATCAAAAAAGACGTTGGACTTGTTCACATATGAGACTATGCTAGATGACATGTTAACAGTACCAGAGTTTTGGGAAATATTAGGTTTGACACCAATCATACCAAAGGCCAACTCAAGAAATAGGGTCAAAGAATCATTAATGTTTTCAAATATTAAATTATCTACCTTTTTCAAAGTAAATATTTGATTTACAGCATTTTTAGCACTTTGTTGCAAAATGGAATAAAGAGTGTCATAGAATTTCATAGTATCATTGATATTGGAGGTGAATTGAGTTTTAAAAATAGTGGCCATCGTTCTGGAAACTTTCTGGGCTAACTTCAGAATTTTCACTGTGGAGTTTACAGATATGGCCAGCGCTCTCATTTCGGCACTGTCTCTCACCAGCATGATCAGAGTATTAGACATTTCCAAGAGAGGTTCCAGGACATGGCTTTCTCCACCAGCTCTTGAAATCACATCAAGTAACCGCTTAGTAATTTCTAACATTTCTCTGTTTCTTAGAGGGAATGAATTATTTATAAGGGACAGTAAATCAGTTAGATTAGCAACTATAACTTCTTGGAGTATGGGATACAAGGTATAGAAGTCCTTATTAGGAGATTTTAAAAGAGTATCCATAAGATTTGCTATCTCTATTGAAGTTTCTCTTACAAGGTAAAGAGCAGACCTAAGGTCTTGATTGAGTTTGAAGAGATTCTCAGAACTACTCATGTGGAAAAGCAACTGACTTACCACTGTAAGAATGTCCAAATTATTTTCAGTCTTAGTTTTCATTGAGATTTCCCTTAAAAGAAACTTAAGTAAATTTTTAATGAACTTCAATCCTTGAGGATTATCAAAATAAAAATTTTTATTGTCTAATAGAAATGAATTATTTATTAGATGATATACAGTCTCCTTTAAACTTGAGAAAATGTTCATCAGTCTGGTTTCCTCTGTGGAAGCAAGAAACTGATCCAATTGCTGAATTTCTAGTATTTTATCCTTTGAGATGAGTCTGTAAATATAGGATTTTAATATCATGTTTAACACTGAAAAGATTAAAACATATGCTAGTGATTTTTTATGGTAGCATCATGGAAGGATAACATTGGTTGAAAATGACATATTAAAATACATTCCAGATAAAAATTAATATTTTGCTGCCAAATAAGAAATTGAGAGAATTTCCTGAAGAATTCTATTATAATGCCTTAAGCCTAAAAAATCCAAAAGCCAGCTACATTTGCTTTTAGAAAAGAAATGCTATCAAGTGCTTCTTAACATAAGAGTCAACCTTTTCCCAAAGGTTCAAATTTCTAGCAATTAATTTAGATATCATGATAACTCTATGATGTATCAGCTTGACTAGACTGAGTGACTACTCCAGAACCTGTTTTTCCTGGACAGCGTGGTCTACACAGTGACTTACCCTGTGAGACTGGAGGGTCAAAGAAGTCAGTGACTATTTGGTAGCTACATACTAAACTAGATGATACTGGAAAGGAATTTTGCAGAGATGATTAAAATTTCTAATAATTAACTTGAAGTAAGAAGGGACAGTATCTGGAATGGGCTTCACCTAATTGACTGGAAGGCCTTCCAAGAAAACTTAAGGTTTCTCTGACCTAGCAAACTCAAACATCAATAGGATGCTTTACTTCACCCATGGTCTTTCTTGACTATCGCCTGTGGACAAGTTGTTGTAACTGTATCCCAGCATTCTGTGAGTATTCCTTCTCAACAGCCTCCCCTTTATACTCTGAGCTTTCTCAGCCAGACTCCAGAATTATCCTTTTAATAAATCCTTGTTCTTATTCTGCTTCTGTGACTGAATCCTGACTTATAAAGAGATTATTGAATAAATTGGAATTTTTCTTCAGACTTTTCACTGGCCAACTTTAAGAGATGAAAGAAGATACATGAGAAAATATGACGTGGCTATTAGAGTTTTAAAATTTCACAACTTTATCAATGCCAAATATAAACATCAATGCAGATTAACCAAAATGAAATATTTAAACTTCTCAATTGTGATTAGACAGTTAATATAAAAATTCATATCATGATATATACACATACATATATCCAATAAATAATTTTCAGTTCTATTTACGTAAAAGTTCTGAATTTTTTTCTTAGTGCAAAAATGAAAGAAAATATCAACAGTTAGTATATATGGTCATATATACATGTATTAATTAGATGACTAGCATAAAAGTTAGTTTACCTTGATATTTTAATAAAATATCCATTAAGTCAAAATTCACTTAAAATATCATTCAAAGGTATTGTGTATAAGTGAATTCATTGACATATATACCAAAAAATAAAGAGGACTGCAATGAATAACAACCATTTTGTGAAGAGCAAAAGCAGACTCACCCAATCTCTCTATCTTTGTGGAATTCTTTTAGCAAAAGAGATATTTTGTTTTCAGAATTGTTCTTCAGTAAAGAAGAGAAGAATATTTTCAGAAGTTGTCCCATGGAATCTGCTGTGCCTCTTGGAAGGAAAGTTATTCTATTTCCATTTTCTGACTGTGTATGGTTCAAGGTGAAGTTAATAAAATTCATTATGTGAAGATCAGTATCATTTATATTCAGGGCTGCTTGGGAAATACCTAACTTATTGATTGAATTAATTAAGATGAGTTCAAAGAACAACTGAATAACTGAGAAATTAGTTAGCTGTTCTTGGTTTAGCAGATGAATAAGAAGGTCAATATCCAAATGACTTTCTTTAGAAATGTTTTCTAGATAACCCCAAAAGTTATTAATATCTTTAGTCAACAAATTTGCATCATTAAGAGTACTCTCATTGGCCATAAGAAGGTATGTCTGTATCATGCTGGTATAGTTTTCATTTGCATATTTATGAAGCCAATTTCTAGTGACCAATAGAAAAACTTTGATAATTTCTAATATCTTCAATGATGATGAATCCAGGTTTTCCAAATAATGGGCAAGGTGCAAAGTTATGTTTTGAAGAGACACAGAATTAGAAATTTGAAATTTCTTGTAAACTTCAGAGAGCTGTTGTTTGATATTGGAGTCACGGTTTAGGTATTCCACAGTTTGTTCAAACACTAGCCACATTTCTCCAAAGTCGTTAGAGATTTCATTTTTTTTAATCAACTCTGATAATGCTTCTAACCTACTATCTATAAAGTTAGCATTCAGGAACACCACTAATGGAGAAACTAAAGAAGGAATACTGTTTTCTTGGATCTGATCTCCAAAAAGTAAATTTATTATCCTTCTCAAATGTAAGAAAATATTATTCTGAACAAATGTCTCTATGCCTTCATTAATGTTAAGGATCTTCTTTAAACTAACTAGTTTATCAAGAACATTTTCATCTGATGTAACTTTTGTAAAGTTGACATTTTTAAAATTTTCTATGATTTTCAAAATAACTTGCTTTATGGGCCCACTAGGACAAAGTTCAGAGATGTTGTCATTGCTTTGATTTTCAAAAGATGAGACAAACGGCAACACCTTATGCCAAAATTCTTGTGCAGTTTCTGTAAGTGGAATTCTAACATGGAAGATTTCAGACAGCTCTAGAAGAATGGAATTCCAATCCACTAATTCATGAATTAAACAGATCATTTTTCTAGTTATTTTCATCTGTGAACGTTCATTTGAACATTGTGACTCCTCTCCTGGAGGAGACAGATGGAGATGGTGAAGCATAACGTCCACTTTGCTGTAAAAGGAAGAGGACATGAGCTCGTGGACATTACATGCTTCTAATTTTGGATTCCTCTGAAATCCAGAAGTTGTGTGATTCTTGCACCAAATCATAGGAAGACAAGTCAAAGCCTTTGAAAGAATATTTGGCTTATCTGATACTAATTCAATTGTATCCAAAAGAGTTTTGATCACAATAGCAAAGTCTTTCTTGGTGATGTTTGAAATACTTATACCATGTAAGAGTGTGAAATTGTAGATGTCCTTGAGTACTTCCATGATGTTTTTGTCAATAACTCTCTGAAGGAGCCTCACAGCATGAGGAAGTGCATAGTACACGTCAACCACAGTATTAACAGCATCTTTAGGAAACAGATGTGAAAGCTTTAGCAAGTGATTAACATTCCAGGAATGTGAGCTGTCCACCAATTTTTCTATCAAGCCAACAAGCAAGTTCACCCCCAAATTTCTAGTACCTAACCTATTGATGTTTTTAAAGAAATCTGTTAGGTTTTCACTAATTTGTTCAAGTTGATCTACTAGCAGGTCTATATCTGCCTTCTTGAGAGTAGGTAGAAAAGAAGCTACCTTCTTTAAAATTTGAATGTTATCTGGATCTTGTGGACTATTGTGATGAACTGAGGGCATTAAGGAGTTGAAGAGATCCCTTATCAGCTGAAACCCAAGACTCACAGCTTTCATTACTTCATGTGGAATTGTTTTCGATGAATTTTTGAAATTATGAGATAAGTTTGCAGCAAGGTAACTAGCTAAATAATAAAGTGAATTGCCTAAACTGTTTATATTCTTTTCCTTTGGACTGGTAGCAAATATATTTAAAGTTGTTTCAGTTTTAGATGAGCTCTTTTCCAGGTTGTTAAGCAGAAGATCTTTCACAAGTTTTTGAATTTCCTTCCCCAGAGCAATTAAGTGCAGCCAAATATCTTTAAATTGTTTAGGAATGTCATCTGACATTTCTTTGGATCTTAAAATTAATTCAATAAAATGTTTCCAGTTGGGTTGAAATGCAAAATCAAAGTCTCTTGTTAAATTGTTAATGATTATCCTTATTTGGTTTGTGGAATCATTCAAAAGAGTTAATAAAATCTCAATTTTTGGTAGCTTTTCCTCCTCAAGGACAGCACTAAGTATAACGTTTAGAAAGTCAGTTACATTTTTCAAGTAAATATTCACACAATTTATATTTGATATATTCAAAGAACAAGGCTCCATTATATTTAACATCCAAGTAATAAGTTTCAGGCTAGAGCTTATTTTGTTTTCCACATCTCCAAAGTTCTTCAAAATACCCTGAAGAGGTCCTTTAAAAAAACTGGAGTTATACATCACATACAGATGGTTTGTGATATCTACCCATTCAATGCATCCTTTCAGTTTGTTAACAGTGTCCTCAGTGGAAAATGTGGATTTTAACATGGCCAGAATTTGTAATGCCCTCTGGGAAGTATTTACATATAATAGGCCATCTTCCAAAATAAACTCAGTAACATTTTGGAAAATATCAGCACAGGAAAATGAATGTTGGTCATGAGACACATTTCTAAGAAATAATATTGTTTCTCTTAGTTCGGTGATGACACTTTGAAACCCTACTCCATAATCTGTGAGGTTATTTGAAAAAGAGTGATTTATCAAATGTGCATTTCTAGCTACATAGTCTGAGGTATTGCTTAACTCGATGAAAATATCAAGCAGTGAATATAAAAATTCTTGGCTAGCATTTATGTTTAATGGAAATGCCTTTAGCTGATGCAGGGCAGTTTCTATAGAGGAAAGGGATTTTTCCACTCGGTCCTCATTAAGCAGCTTTACTCTAACCAACATATCATGTATGGTTACCCACAGATCCCTGAGTTTCAGAAAACCATACCAATCATGGAAGTCATAAGCTTGAGTTACATTTTTAAACAAGTTTAATAGGAGCCTAGTAGGATGATGGATAAGAAATATTCCCTGGCAGCTTTTAGTAATCTTCATATCACTTTCCAATTCATCCAAAATTTGAGTGAGGCCAATATGAAGAGGCATGAAAATTTCTAAGTCCAACTTAAATGTGTGAGATATGCTTCCCCAGATTTCAGTCCACATTTGAAGCCATGAGACAGTGCAGTGAATGGCCATAATCTCATTGAACACACTACCATTTGCTGAGAAGTTTGATAGGATTCCTGCCTGGGGAAGAACAAGTGAAGAACCCCCAACTAAATAATTAACAGGAGAAATGCTTTTATTATCTAATGTAAAGCATTCATTACCAAATAAGGTTTCTACTGAACCATTAAAGAGTTGTCTCATATATTGAAACAAAGAACCACGAAAATCTCTGTCTGCTATGAACAGTTGTCTGAAGCCTGTCAACGCAGCATGGATCACTTCCAATGCTGGGCCCTCTGTAGATGTCAAGGACTGGGCTTGATTCTCCAAAAAGTTAAAAATTGAAAGCAGTTGTTGACAAAAAGATCCTTCAGAAATTTCCCCAAGAACGCTTGTTGTCTCATACAAAAATGCAAATGCATTAGCGATGCTTTGAAAATTAAATTGCTTGGTGATATTCAAAATGTGTTTTGAGATTTCTGCAAGAAAAGATGGCAAAGATTCTCTATTCTGAACACCCAAAAATTTATAGATATATTGGTAAAGTGATGAGTAAATTTGCAAAAGTGAAGCTGAATCTTTGTCTTTGAAGACATTTGTATAGATATAAGTTATAATTTTATCAAGTTCTTGTCTTTGAGATTCAGAAAGAGTTAAGAAAAAATAAGATGCATTCTTTAGTGCAGAGACTGTGTCCAGAGCTTCTAAAACTTGTTCTTGCCTCAGAAATCCAAATTCATAGAGATTATTTATTATAGTTTCACTTAATTGTGCAAAATCTATTTTCATGGCTGGTAATTTAGACAAATCTGAATGGAACTGAGAAAAGTTAAAAGTTTCACTAAAAATCATTTCATTTTCTGGAGCAGAAAAATTTAAAAGTGTAGACAAGGTATCCAATTTCATTCTTTCTACTTTGGAAATATTATACATCCAAAATTCTAATAACTTGGGATCAATTTCATAAAGTATTAACTCTATAAATCTGAAAATATTTCTTGATTCCTCTCTTATCCATAGATTTTGAAGAGTTTGTATCTTTTTTATTATGTCTTTGCTGAACTCTAAAATATTCTGATTGTTAGTAGCAGATGGGTCTCCTTCTAAATGATTTATCCATAAATGACTATTCAGAACAGTCCCAGTGAGAGATGGGAAATTACGAAATTTGGGAACATCAAATAAGTTGAAAGACTTAAGCAATAATAATTTCTCCCAAAATTCCACAAATGATAAAAGAAATTTTATTTGTTCATCCTCAAGAGTATGCAACTTCTTTTCCATCTTTAGAAGTTCCTTTGTAGAAGTTAAGACCCTAAAATATTAATAGAACTATTTTTGGTATGAGAGAAATAAATATATAAATTCAGAAAAATACAATTTATAAAATTTTCAAGCTAAAACAGATTTACTTATATAAAACATAAATTAAATAATTGTTAGCTACTATATTTTCCAACAGAAATTAATTTACTGTGAGCATTTGACTGTATTTTCAAAATCTGCCAAGCAGCTGCATATATGTAGGTTAAAATCTGCTCCCTATAGTAAAAAATTTTGAATAACTTTACTTTTTGATTTTTTTACCATTAAATATTAATTTGCTATTTAAGTCAGAAGAATCTTAATATTACATTCTTATTACATCTCAGAATGTCTTATTTATAGATGTTGTCCCAATGGCAAAACTGTCACGATTATCACAGATAATAATTGATCATAATTATGATCTCTTTAAGATCCCCTGGTCTAGAAAACAATCCCTATATTCTTTAAACAGTGCTAAACTTCGCACCATTCAAGCTGATTATTTTCAACGGTGTATTCTTTTCTTCTGGAGTTTAATTTTAGAACACAAAAAGTTCTCAAGAGAGTAACTAAGAGGTTACAAATGCACTTGTAATAGAAGTTCTCGCTTGAAGAACATACCAACTTCCACTAACCAGATTATATGAACACTATTTAAATCCTTGGAGCACTATGTGTTTCATAAATCAGAAAGGTAATCTGATGCATGTATCTCAGATGAATTAAAGTCCTCCCCACCACTGACGGTTGAGGCATCCCCATGTCAACTCATGAATACTTCTGCAGTGAAAGCTATGAATGAATGGCTCACCTGTGGCTCAGTAGATTCATTAACTCTTGAGCCTTCTGAATGACTTGTGATACCAACCTTAATTTTAGACTTTTAAGACTTGAGAATTATAGGAGATTTTTACCTATATTGGCTATTGGTGTCTTAAAAGATGAATTCCATTCTAAACATCTTTAAGTAATCCTGTTTTATAACATATGCTATAAAATAGAATACCTATAGGACAGATCAAATACAAGAATTATATATCTGAGAATAGAAAAAAATTCAGCTTAAGTTTAGGGTATTATCGTTCACAGAGAGGGGCTGGCTACTTTGAGACATAGAATATTGAAAACATTTCCTGGAAAAATTCCAAAAGAAAGAAAAAGTTCTGGTAACAGGAATTCAATATGAATCTCGCTCAGATCTAATCCTGCATAGAAATATACAAAAAGCTACTATGCAAATAATTATGTATTGTTAGGATAGAATACAAAACTGTCTTGTTTGTATGAGGGACTGGGAAATCATAGAATAGCAACAGTAGGATGAGTAACAGTTGAACTTTAACTTGTATTACAAGTAGTAATAATGTAACACAATTTTCACATCACTTTACAACTTGTATAGAACTCTTACAGTTGTAATCTTTATTAATTCCTACAACAGCTTTTAAAGGTATACACATTTTATGGAAAAAAGAAACATTTTGAAATGCTTCTTTAAGTAAGCCGATTTACACTGCTATTATGTGGCAGGAATAAGATGTGGCCCAGGTTTTCTCATTTTAAACTCAGTTTTTAAAATGATAATTATACTTAATGACAATTATTATTAATTTCATTTACTAAGTCAACATCAAATATCATCAATATTAAAAGATACTGTGCCAGCTATTATGTGTCTACAAATATAAATTTGAACAAGCCCCTGAAGCATATATTCACTAGTTTTATTGTTCTCTTGTAAGGTTACTAATATGTGAGACTTTCAGGAAAGTCAGTTATTATAAATCTAACAAGAGCAATGACCGATACTTCTGAAGGTAATCCCACTGTCTTTCTTTTGTGCTGATAGCTGAGTTTAAAAGTTTCCACAGGAATTATGAATCCATGATCACGAAAGATGTAGCAGAATGGACCTCAAACTGGTGTGCATCTGAGTCAGCTAGAGAATGTGTTGAATCTATGGAAATCTGCATCTTCTGTAGAGCAAGATTTAGCATGTCTTGGGAAGAGTCCAGACATTTGTGTTTTTAGAAAATTCACAAATAAGTTTAATCCATTTCTAAGTTTTTAACCTCTATGCCATGCAATACACTTCACACATGTGTTTTTAAATTCCACCTGTAGCATGATCATACATTAAGACTTTCCACTTCAACACACGTGCTGAAATAGCAGAGGAGTAGGTAAGCAGGCAGATCTTAGTTTCAAGCATCACTTCTCTTCCCAAAGGACCCAGATTATCAGACACTAAATCACTGATCCCATGTCTAAATCTAAGCAACTAGATAAGCCTTTTTGAAAGGATATTTGTTTTTCAAGTATCTATTAAAAATCATTCTATTTTTTAATAAGATCATATTGCTAAAAAATCTGAAGTTCCTTTCAAAATCCATGGAAAAATGAATTACACATTCCATAAAACAAGTATTTAATAAATACTTGATTTATAATAAATAAATAATAAATTAAACACTTTATAATTAAATCAAGACCTTATATTTTAAGGCGTGAGTATCCTATAATTAGGTCTTGCTTATCTTCAGATAACAGTTAAACCAAGACCTGGAAATTAAATTCTAAAATCTCACCTGGATATGGACAATCTTGGAAACTTGAGTAAATTATTCACAAATAGAAAATAATTATCACTGATGAATTCCCAGTCCATGTTTTCTTTATAACAAGGAGAATCCTCATAGAAAGCTGAATAAGAAAGCATTTTACATTGATTTCAAGTTAGGCATAACAGCAACTCGGTCGAAGTGTAAAATGATACATTATTTTACTTACTATGCTTGAAAATATATATCTCTATATATAAAAGGATTAGAAGTCCTTCTAATATGGAGCTTCCCTTGTGTCCTAGGTGTTAAGTCTCAATGCTACCACAGTGAAGGCCCCGGAAACTGCCTGAGTTTGAACCCCAGCCAAGGCGCTAACCCATATATGGCGCAGCAGAACTCTCCTGTCTTGCCTGCTACTCCCCTTAGCAGTGCTTTTCAGTAGACCCACCTGTTCTGCTCCCCATTCTGTCACCAGTGAATCCTCTCACCCCCTGCACCTCTGGCCTGCTCCCCATTTCTACGCAAAAATAAATAAAATCTTTGTGGAAAAAAAATAAATCCTTTTCATATGACTTCTCTGGCTATGTTGAAGTACTACTGGTCACAGAATCATGATATACAGAGATAAAGACAGAAAATAAACAAGGTGAGTCCTACAATGATCCCAAAGTGTTGCCTTAAGAAAGTGTCCAGGCCATGACTCAGTAGGATACCATAGCTGGAGTCCTGTGGACATCTCTAGTTGAGGATATTAAGTTTAGAGCATGAAATTCAGTGGGAGAATGCAACATAGAGGGCCAGAAAGGAGAAAGAGGCATAAAAGGAACCCCTGCTATCAGCCATTTTAAAGTGTTTAACTGAGGACTGATCAATAAACATATTCATATGGAAGAAATTGCCTGAAACCAGGGAAAGATCCCACTGATAAATGTAACAAAGAATATTAATAACTACAATGAAAATTCTAAGATGCTATGATAAAAACTAAACAAAACATAAATAAATGGAGAGATATTCTATGAAACAGGGGACTAAATATGGCTGAAATATCATTCTCCCTAAATTGATCCATAGAGTCTGGTTAAATCCTGGTTAAAATTCTAGCAGATTTGGAGAAATTAGCAAGCAGATTATAAAATTCATCTAGAGATGCAAATGATCTAAAATATCTAAAGCAATATATCAAAAGTAAGAACAAAATGGGAATACTAATTACCTTTAAGATTTACTATAAAGCTATGAAAACAGAGATCAATGTAAGAGAATTGAAAACCCAGAAATATCCCCATATGTCTATGGACAAAGAAGTTATAAAAAAGGAGCCAAGAGCATACAAATGAAGCAAGGAAAATCTCTGATAAAAGATGTTGGAAAAAGTGAACAGCCAAATGCAGAAAAATGCCAGACACAAAAATTAAGTCAAACTGGATTAAAAACTTTAATGTAAGATGTAAAACTGTAATGCATATAGAAAATGGAGGTGATATACCCTAAAACATTAACTTTAGCAATGTCTTTGAGGAGTCTACTCCAAAGGCAAAGGAAACAAAAGCAAAAATAAACAGGTGAGACTACATAAACTAAAAGGCTTTGCACAAAAAGAAATTTTGAAAGAAATTTATCATCAAAATAAAAAGGCATTATAGTGAATGAGAGAAGATATTGGCAAGTCATGAACACACAAAAGGATTGGTATTCAAAATCAATAATAAATTCAACAACAATAACAAAAGCTTGATTAAAAAATAGACAGAGGATCTCAATAGACACTTGACCAAAGAAGACACATAGATGGCCAAGAGATACGTAAAAAGAGGTTCATCATCTCTTATTGTCAGGAAAATGCAAATCAAAACCATCATACAACATCTCCTCACACCTATAAGAATAGTTATTGCCAACAAGACAGGAAACAAGTATTGGATAAGATGTGAAGAGAAGGGAACACTTATATACTGTCAGTGGGGATTTGTATTGGTATAGTCATTATGGAGCATCCTCCAAAAAATTCAAAACAGAAATTTCATACAATTCTGTTACCCCATTTTGGTTATGAACCCAAAGAATATGAAAACACTGATTCAAAGAAATGCACGCACTCTCATATTCATCATAGCATCATAAGAGCTAGAAACAATCTAAATGTCCACCAACAGATGAAGAATACAGATGTCATACTTATACACAATGGAATACTTCTCTACTATTAAAGAAAAAGATGAATTCCTGTCATTTGCAACAACAAGGATTGATCTAGAGAGTGTTATGGTTAGTACAAAAAGTCAGAGAAGAAAATAAAAACACTTTATGATTTCACTCATGTGCTACTTTAAACCCAATATTTACAGAAAATAAATGTATTGGTCATTCTGGTGGCCAAAATATATGTTATTATTATATTTGGTTTTTATTCCTCAGTTCCTGCACTCACAAAACACTTAGCATCTCCTAAATGTTACAAGTAACGTTTATTATGTTAAACAGATGACTTTTGAAGACACACCCAAGATGGGAACTGGTTTACAAGGGTACAAACCATGTGATTAGAGGGTTAGAACTTCCAATCCCACACCACTAGCCTCTGGGGGGAAGGGTTTGAAGGAAGAACTGGAGGTTGAGTTCAATTCCAAATGGTCAGTGGTTTAATAAGTCAAATGTATATGATGAACTGACATAAAAGTCCAAAAAGAAGGGCCTTTGGAGTACTTCCAGGCTGGTAAACATGTGAAGATTTGGGGGAGAATGGTGCACCTGGAAAGGACATGGAAGTCCCATATATTTTCCCTATTTATCTCTTCTATCTGGTTGTTTATACATCTTTAGCATCCTTTGTAATAAATTAGTACTTAATGAGTAAATGGGTTTCCTGAATTCTGGGTGCCATTCTAGCAAATTAATTGAATCCAAGGGGGAGTTGTAAGAACCTCCGATTCATAGTGAAACCATCAGAAACCCAGACCCGGGCTTGCCACAGGTCTCTGAAGTCTGGAGAGAGAGCTGGAAAATGCCAGTCTATTGCTGCTTGGTCAGGAGCCCAGGTGGCAGCTTGGGTTTAAGTCAGAATCTTAAGTAGAGAAAGGTCTTGGGACATGGGACTCTGTTGTGACTTCTATTCTACATAGCACTGAAGGCCTCACCAAAGCAGATAAGCAAGAATAATAAAAAATATTCAAGTAGGAAAGGAAAAAGTAAAATTACCCTTGTTCACAGATGACATGATCTTATATGTAGAAAACCCTAAGTATCTTACTCAAAAAGCTATTTAAACTAATAAAGTAAGCAAAGTTGTAGGATACAAAATCAATACACAAATTCAGTTGCATTTCTATCCATTAACAAAGAACAATCTGACAATGAAATCAAGAAAATAATTTCATTTACAACAAAATCCAAAAGACCATAATACATAATCAAGGTTGTGAACTGAGTTTCAGAGACAACTAATATAGATATTGACACTAATACCAGATGATGTCAATTTTCAAGAAAAAAACAATACTTCAGAAGAACATAATTTTCTAATGATCAGTATATCCAAATAAAACACATTGATTATAAACTTGCTTCACCCAGTAATATAGCCTCTCATATACACCCAACTCATAGGCTAACATGGGAATTGAATTATACAATTCCTGTAAAGTACATCCAGTGTTTACAATTATCAATATTTAATAGGACTTCTCAACCAAGACCTCTCAGTGGTATTGAATGTTACCCTTTGTCACCTGTGGAAAAGATCAGAATTGAACAGGAATAAGTGACAAGAAAGTGGAACAAGACAATGAGGCAGGAAATTAACAAGCAGGGTAAGTACCCAGCCGAGGTGGACATGGCCAACGCTTTGGAA
Source organism: Galemys pyrenaicus (assembly GCA_019455555.1). NCBI lineage: Eukaryota > Metazoa > Chordata > Mammalia > Eulipotyphla > Talpidae > Galemys > Galemys pyrenaicus. Next base: position 6,434,087 of record JAGFMF010011868.1, on the reverse strand, counting down.
AAGGTACCATGGACCCATGATCACTGTACAGAGGAGAATACAAGTTCACAGTGTAATACACATGCACAGACATACTTTTTAGTTGAGGGGTTTGGTACTTAAAGTCACAGAAACGGGTCTCTGGCAGTTTACCAAAGCAGCAATTTTAGGGGAAAAAATGTAAAAAAGATTAAATAGACATGGCCACAGAAAAACCATATCCTCACTCCAAGTATTTAAGTGCCAGGTGTAGGTGTTCCAGGGAGAAGATAAAAATACTGCAGAGTTGAAGCAGGTGCTACACCCCAGAAAAAGAAAGAACATGATTCCCAAGGGTAGGTGAAAATAGACAACTGACTAAACAGAAGGAAACAGAAAGAGGGATATCACCTGTCAGCATCTTCTCAAAACAAAGCACTTGTGGGGTCAACAGAATTGTAACCAAGATTAAATGATTAAATTGCTTTCAGACCCTGAAGCACAGAGAGAAAATAACTTATCTAAGACTTTTTTCTGGGACTTGCTTTTACAGACAGAGCAGAGACTGCAGGCTTATTTATTAACCTTGAACTGAGTTCTAGAGCCAGCTAAAGCCAAGAGACTGTGAAGAGATAAGGGGCAATCAACAGACATTGTAAATTCCAGTTCTCTAAAGAAAAGACTCTTCATACCTCTTCACGTATGAAATACCCTGTAACTAACCAATGACTTCAACCAAATCCATATTTCTTTCCCCCTAATCAGTTTTTTTGGCCAGTAATATTTAAATCCTTTGCTCTCAATCTTCATTCCCTTTCTTAATTAAGGATATTGATTTCAGTTTATCTCTTACTTCCTTGTTAATAGATTTGCAATGAAACTTCTTTCTCTTCTCAAAACATGAGGTCAGAGTATCAGTTTCCATGCAGGATGGAAATGGAAGTCTGTTTAATTGGTAACAAGATAACTCTTTATGAGTCACACTGTTGCAAATTTGTTTAAAAATCACATTGAAGGGATTTCTTATTTTATGAGGCTGGCAAGGACTCCATAAGGGACAGTGCCCCCACTATGCAGGTAACATGATGCTAATTTAAATGAGGACACACAGGCAGCAAGTCTGAGCTCTTCAGAGGAGGATCTGACATGTAAATGTTTATCAGCCAAACAAGGAGCATTTGAGAGTAAATCAGTCACTGTTAGATAGTATGCTGATTAGTTGGACACAGTTAAATTAAGATTTGCCATCTATCTTCTCATAATCATGGGAGTAAATTGAACATGTTAATGTGTTCTTCAAGATTAAACTTGAAGAACCTCAATTAAAAGGTTCAAGTAGGATCATCTCTTTGAAAGCCATATCACTGTGCTAAAGGAACGCTCATGTCCCGTTAAGATTGCTTACCAGGGGCCTCCCTGGTGGCGCAGTGGGTAAGCAACGCACTATGGAGCAAAGCGCAGCCACTGCAGCACGAGTTCGATGCCTGCCGCCAGCCAGGAAGGGGACCCACATGTCGCAGCAGACCTCTCCTGCCTCGCCTGCTGCTCCCCTCAGCAGTGTGTTTCAGTCAGTCTGCTGTTCTGTTCCCCGCTCTCTCTGGTGAATCCTCTCACCTCCCGCGAGTCTGGCCTGTACCCCAGCTCTTGTATGCATAAATAAATAAATCTTAAAAAAAAATTGCTTACCAGTGTTGTTCTGGAAACTTTCTTGCATATTTGCATATTGAACCACTTCACAGGTCTTCCTGATAAATCCTATTGAGGTTTTCCAATAGTTTGATTGTTCTAGGGAAGATTGTGCTTTTTCAAGTATATGAAATAACCTACAATAAAAAAAAAAAAAGAATCCAGATGGTATTATGCTAAGTGAAATAAGTCAGAAGGAAAAAAGATAAATATTGGATGGTTCCACTTATACATGGGATATAGAGAAACTTGCAAGCTGATCATAAACCTGAGACATAAGCCAAGGTCAAAACAGGAGGGAAGAACATAAGGGATAGAGGAGATGGACCATAGGTGCTATGGTGGTGGGAGAACTATGGGGAGAGAAATCAAATAATGTCCAAAAATTAACAATGACATAAGAAAATAAATTAACTATTTTTAAAAATAAATAAAAATCAAGAATGTAAAACCAAAGTAAGGCAAAACAACAACAAAAATAATCCAGAGGCAATTAATATATACATAGGTGTGACAGTCCATTTATTCAAAATTAGAATTTTGAAATTGTTCTCTTAGTGAATATTTGCTTCTTTATTAATTTCTCACCCTGAGTTGAAAAATGAGGGAAAACCACTTGTGGGAATACATAAAATATAGTACATAACACATTAAGAGAGAAGAAAATGCAGTTAAAAGATATAAGATGAAATGAGATTTGAGGCAAAAAATACATTCCCTTTTTGACATATCTGACTATGTAAACTTACTAGTAGCCGAGAACAATAGAAATTGATCACACATATAATTTCATTATGTCAGAAAGCCAAAAAAAAAAAAGGCAAATTTTCAGCTGCCAAGAGAAATTGTGCACTTGTAGTTAGAATGTTGAGTGTAAAGGAGCAGTTTGAATCACTTTGGTCTTATTGTTCTAAATATTCCAGCAAACACATACTTACACCATAGAGACAAGCTGATCCCTACAGTCACTGGAAAAGATACTATTCCCAGGTGAGACAACTGTTCCCAGCAGCTGGAAGAGCTGAGAACAGGAAAGGCTCACTTCCAGTAGTTGTTTCTCCAGATCTTCCCAGCCCAAATATTCTTCAGATATTGAAACTGGCATATTTGCATGCCCAGAAATAACCTCTTGCAAAAGATGGTCCTTAGCAGGAGAAGAGAATATTGCTTATAATAGGTAAAGCAATTACATGTAAGTACAAATGATTCAGGCTTTATTCATACTTTCGACAAGAAGAACACTTGAACTGTGTATAAAAGACTGTCTGCTGTGGGACTGTGATTGCCAAAGTGATAGTCCTAGACTTCAATTTTTACTACTGGTCAAATGAATGGACTCCAAAGTAAAGTCTCATAAAACATATAGTACTCAACCTATCAGTACTGCTTAGCCTCCAGGTGGCCCCCAACAGACCAAACTTTCTGATGCTCATGCTCTTTGCATTTCTCCCCCACAATTAGACTGGACTGTGACTCATATCAACCAACAAAAAGCAGCAAAAGTGATATGTGCTCATTCAACCCTACTCTTTCTAAGTAGCTTCTACTCCCTGTCTCTTGCCTAGGACTCCAGGACCACGCTGTGAGAAGTTCAGCTACCCCGCTAGGAGACCACATGGCGAGGCCACGAGGGAAAGAGAAAGACAGGTCCACTCAGGGAGAGAAGGGCAGGTCCCTCTGCTCTCCCAGCAGAGCATCCAGCCCCCACTGCCATCTCACTGCAACTACATGAGAGGACTTTCGTAAGAGAATCAGCAGGGTTAGGAGAGAAATAAAGTCAGTGAAATATTTAACACATGAGTTTGGGGTGATAAATGCTCTCAGCCTTGTTAGGAAGATTATCTCGCACATATATAATCTCTAAATCTACTTGCATCACCAGCAGTCCCTGCTCTGTGGGCACTGTGAGTTAAATTGGATAGAGACTGAACTATTTGGGGTGGGTTTTCTACTGGGAGTAAGTTTACAAACCAAGAACAGAAAATCCTATGTGAAAACAGGAAGTGTTCTTCCGTGCCTGCTAGCCTTCACACACACATTTCCCTCTGCCTAGCTGGTCCTTGCACCCCTCTGAGCTGGACAGCGTCGTCACATTTGTACCCTTCTCAACCTTACATGCAGAGGTGTTGCTAAGGAAGTGCTCATTGAACTATGCAAACATTATAATCTCAATTTTCTTTTTGTTGGGACATAGCTTTTAGTTCACTGGTTTCAATATTTCACTGATTTTATTTCATGGTATATAATGAGAAAAATTACAAAAGGTCATTCTGAGAAAAACAATGAAAGTTATCATTTTTAGTGCTCAGTAACAAAATGAACTGAATTTGACCACTAGAAGCAACAGATTTTCTCCAGGTTCACTGGCCTACAGATCTTCTCCACCCTATTCAACATAATATAGCCAGAAATGGAGCACAACAGGGAACACCAGGGTGGCATAGTTTCAGAGTTTTGGTGATTTAGGGGAATGCGATTTATTGAAACTGAATAAAGGAAACCTCCTTTCTAATGGGGGGGGTGGGAGCCTGAAAAGGGAGTTCTTACACTCTACCACTCATCAATAGGAAGGCCCAAAAGAAAAATCTGTTCATTATGACCTACAGCAGGAAGATAAATCTACACCAGAGGAGTAGTATTTCTTATTTCCTAACAACTCATCCAATAAGACCCTCACCACTCTTGCTTTCCAGCAATCACTTTGATTCAAAACAAACCCTTACAACTTCCTCCTCATTTCCTATTAAATAATGTCCTTTTCCTATCAAATAATGTCCACTCTCCTTGTCTATGGCTTTTGTTTTAACTTGCTTATCTTGAATTGCAATTCCCATTATTCCCAAATAAACCCATTTTGCTAGAAAAATACTGTTTTATTTTTTAGGTATAATACCAAGTAGATTAGGTTGGGTTGTACAACAGTCAGCTAGGAGGAATGTACTCTGGGATCAGCTGAGATTCACTGATGTCAACAGCTTTTTGTAAAATTCCAGGTTAAATGTTAGCATCCTGAGTAGATTTAATGTAAAAATGATTCCATTGGTACTCTTGGGAGAGATCGCTGATGAATACGTACAGCATCCTCCACAGATCCTCGTAGCTTGTTAAAGGTGCTTGTCTCATTGAAGAAGTAGTAATGGCATATCAGACCCTCCCAGACACTGGAATTTCCAGGATTCGGGAAACCCTCCCTTTCAGGCCTGCGTCCACTCAGACACATAGCAGTAGCATTCTTCAGCAACAGCTAAAAAGATTAATGAGAGTCAAAAGGGGTGACATTTAGAAAGGGTTAGATATTTCTCCAAAATCAAAAAAATTACAAATAGAAATAGGTAAAGTCAAAATTTAAAAATAGAACATGTGTTCCTTGAAAACATGTCTATCGTTCTCTTTATTGTGCTAGCACAATTCACAGCAGAAGCAAATCTGAACAGTGCAGAAGTTACTTGACTGTCCTATTAAATTGCTTACTTATAATCCTTTGTTGTACATTACCTGCTTTAACTCCCAAAAGAATACATCTTTTTCCAGCTTCAAATGGTCAGATTCATGCAGTTTAGAGTCTTTTGCTGATGTCTCCAAGCGAAGGAGAACTTCTGTAAGATTGACAAAATGATTTATTATTCACCTAAAGCAGGCTGCTCAAAGCTTGATTTCCATGAATCAATAAATTGAATTCCCCAAACATGCATTTCAGTGAACTAGACCTGTTATAAGATATTTGATTATTTTTCTGAGAGAGGAAACCTGAGAAAAGTCATTGCAAATCCATTTTATCCTTTCTGAAGCATAGAGTGGAATCTTAGCTACGGCATGGATGGGGTGAAGCGGGGGTTACTTCAGGGGATCAGCCCTCCTCATTTCTTCTCTAGAGCATGAAAAGGTAAAAATATCCCAGCCTCCCTGGAACAAATATGCTACCTCTAATGAGGACAGAGAAGTAAAACTACCTTGTCAGTAGTAAGTTTGAAAAAGGGCATTCTTCCAAAAGGAGATGCGTGCTCTCCCGCCCCGATGCTGAAGAGTAGGGAAGGGAGAGAACAAGATGACACTGAGTGATGCCCCCTGCTCCCTTGCCAGCCTGAGCCTCACAGATGCTGGTGTGAATGTAAAGCAGACCCTGACGCTGGGAAATTGCCTGTCACCAGCCCCACTGTGGACTTGCAGTGAACAGAAGGATGCACTATTCGCCATGGCTGTACTATTTATTCAGTTTTGATGAGCTGTGCTTGCAATACCCCAGAGTCTTCTCAGCAAGTATAAATATGTATGCACATCAACATGACTTATCTCCAAACTTGACAAAGACATGAGGTGGTTTTCAAGTCCACTTTTCAATAATTTCATGTTTACTGCTAGTGAGTTAGTAACAAATAGCCCCAGGGTGATTTTACCTTGGAAAAAATGTAAATTCTGGGCTATCACATTCCTGAGAGCTTCATCAAACTGAAGCAATCTCTTTAGAGGTGGCCACTGGGGCAGATTTCGAAGAATGTCTTGTAATTTCTGTAGATGTAGTAATCTGAAGGGGAAAAAGAAAACATGAATAAATGAAATAAAACAGAAAACAGTTCAATGTACTCTCTGGGAAAATGAAAATTCCACTCACAGGAAATTATTTCCCAAAATTGGGAAGTGCCTTCAAACACTAAAAGTCCCAACAAAAACCTATAACCAGGTTCTAGGTATATTAAATAGCTTGATTGGGGGGTTCTTTTAGATACTGAAAGTAGACTAAACATTCTCCTTTACCCCAAGAAAGGAAAGTTTATTTCTAATAGGAGGTAATAGAGGTGAGGATTACAATAAAGTTCAAGGTGATATTAAGAATGTTTTCCATAAAAACTGTATGTAGTTTCCTCAGTCTACTAAAAATGGAGCTACCATATGATCCAGCAATCCCACTCCTAGGGATTTACCCAAAGAACACAAAAACATTAATTCAAAAGAATACATGCACTCCTATGTTTATCGCAGTATCATTTATAATAGGTAAGACTTGGAATCAACCCATATGCCCCAAAATAGAAGACTAGATCAAGAAAATGTGGCATATATACACAATGGAATATTATTCAGCAATCAAAAAATAAACTAGTACCGCTCGCAGAAACATGGGTGGAGCTTAAAGGGATAATGCTCGATGAAATAAGTCAGAAGAAAAAATAAAAATACCAGATGGTCTCACTGGAATATCAGGGATCAAGGAAAAAAATAATAATAACATCAACAACAACAACAATAAAGCAAAACAAAAATAAACAGACAACTACAAATCAGAGATAATTCTGCAGGGAAGAGAGAAGACTGGGATAAAGGCAGAGATGGGAAGAGCACAAGAGACTATGGTGATGGTACATGGGTGAATTGGTGGTGGAAACTCTATGGGGACTACACCCAGAAAAGAAAGCAAACATTGTAAGAAAAAAAATTAAATAAAAAAACAATATATTTTCCTGGGCGTTGAAAATATCATAATATTTTAGAGTCACTTATATGAAAATCTATATTTGCCAAAATGTATCAAACTGTATACTACACAGGTAGAAAAAAAATGTTAAGACCAAAAAAAAGGAAAGAAACCAAAGGAATCAAAAAAAAAACTAAACCAGAATACAAGTCAGAAATATGAGTGCAGAATTGAGGCTACTAAGGGGAGGATGAGTGGATTGAGAACGAATAGAGAAATATGCCTTCTGGGTGAAGGACTGTGGGGTTTTGGTGGTGTGCGTGGTGTGGTGATATGCATCATGGATGTGTGAACCTCTTCCCCTGAATCCTATACAGTATTGTAAGCTAATGTTATCACAATCAAAAAATATCATTTAAAAATTAAATAAAATTCAATATTTTCTACCCCAACCAATGACAAAACAGGAAAATATACTTTACACACATCTGTGGAGACAAAAAGATGCTTTTCAGGTTATCTGCAGACAAGATATCATTTAGAAGGAGAAGGCCAGTATGCGAAGCTTCTGCCACCTTCCACGGCTGGCTGTCCTCCTCAAACCAACTGCCTACAGCCTCCAGACCATGGCCAATGCCTGCAAACACTATCTTTTGCCATTGACGAGACACCTACACATTGAGAAATAAAAGCATTAATATTAACAATGATAAATTACAAATAGTAGTGTTAAGAAATATCAACAGGCTCTTCTGGACCACAGTCCAGTTTTATATTGTTGACAGACTGATGTACTTGTCAACAATCACACTGGAATTTAATGTCTACTCAGACGTTAAAAACAACAAATAGTAAGCACAGATGTCTTCAACGTTTTAAGTATTCCTGTTTCTCCCTTTCTTCTCCCATTTCCATTCCTGAAAGTGCAGGCAATCTTGATTTTATGATTTCCAAAATGAGTGACATATATATTAAAAACTAAACTGACATTCTCAAGGTAGTATAAATATATTCATATACTCTACAATGATCTTATTAAATACGTAGTTACTAAATACCACTTTACTTCATGGATCTGTAGATGATGAATCTGAGTATAAATAATATTTTGGTTCATCATGGACACTACACCAAAATAGATTGCTCATGCCCAAATCACAGAGAAATGATTAATGAGCCATTAAATGTGCTAAATAACCTGATTTAACCATTAATTTAGGTCACCCAAATAATGCACAATGGGAATGCATTCACCTGACATGTTGGTATGGTCAAGGCAATACTGCCGTCCATTGACCATTTTAGTCCCAGATACATTTAGTGTCACTATGTAGACAATAACACCTACATATTTTTTAATGATGTTTACCCACTATTTGATATTTTTATTAAAGATACATATTAAAGAAAAAAATTAAAGAGATGAAGTCATAAAATGGAACAACCATTGTGAAATGCAGTGCCCAATACAGTGACTGTATACTTGGGCTCTGTTTATACCTCTCTGCAGCCTCCCTGAAGAGCATAAAGCTGTATGCACACCCAAGCCCCTGCAGGCTTTTAAGGCTATCACTACTTCATCTGCACCACAGCAGGCCCTCCATTAAAATGGACCCAGCTTGCTTTCTAATTGCTTCCCTTTAAATTATAGCTATTTTCTGATAGTGTTTCTTGTCAAAATCAGGGTGAAAAGACAGGCCAGTGGGCACACAATATACTCCAGGGGTGCCAAGTCCCTGCATCTAAAGTAGGGTAACTAGTGTCCTGCTGTAAATTCTCTATGACAGTAATCGCTTACAGTTCTTGTAGTTGTCATATGCATGTTTAAGTCCAAGGTGGATTTTTGTGGAATATTTGTGTTGAGGCCTAATAAGCAGAGACCACTAGAGAACATGGGAGAGACATTCATAATGGATGGTGTAAGAGTCCTCTGGAAGGATGTAAAGTCAAACAGCAGAGGAAATGACTAGAAAATGAATGAATTTTTGGGGTGTGAAATATCAGCCAAACAGGATGAATAAGTTCTAGAGCTCTACTGTACATCAATGTGCCTATAATCAATGGTTCTGCATTTTACATGTAAATATTAAGAAGGTAGCTCTCATGTTGTGTTCTTACTACAATAAGATAGATTAGTATAAAATAAGGTAAATAAAACAGTGAAAGATAAGGTAGAAGAGTGAACAAATTGGACATGTAAGGGAATCAAATAAAGCTCAAGGAAAGGAATAAGAACAATAATAATAATAATAACAACAAGAAAGAAACAAAAACCAAAAATGAAAAGGCGAAGACACACTGGGGACACTTGGTGGGGAGGAAGAGAGCAAGGGTGGAGGGCAGACGGGAGCACGGGGACTGAGGTGATAGTGCACTGGTGTTACGGTGATGGGGATTACAAATGATGTCAAATATATGTAAATTTAAAAAATTTATATTAAAAAAATAAAAATAAAAAAATAAACTGCATGTGCCAGGGCAGAGGTGATTGGATGTGGAACAGCACCTGTTTGTAGATTTTCAGCCAGTTGACAGCATGGACCAAGTAGTTTTTGACCTCCAACCACCTGGGGTCACAGTCTCCAGGGTGACCTGCTCTGTCCCATTTGTCCTCAGAGGTGTGGGACAATGCTGAACATACCATCTGTTCCAATGAACTCTCTGTGGGAATCTGGTAATGTGAGAAATAGTTATAAGTCAAGCTATTTTTTACTAGAATGTTTCTCTTCTCAGAATAATACCAAGATCTTGTCAAAGTTAAAAGGCTGACATTTGCTTGATTGAAAAAGTAATAGGTGGATAAAGTATCACATTTAACATTGGTCTGAATGTGCTTGAGCAGGTTTTGAAGTAAATGAATATGCTGATTATTGTTTTCAGGATTATCCACAGGCACTGAGAATAGCTGTCTCTTCAAATTGAGGATACAAGGATATATCAAATATTGTTCACTTTACTCTCCAGCCAAAAGCAAACATGAGACAGCTCTGTTTAATTGACACCATCAACTAAAAAATTTGTTTTGTCAAAAACATTTTTTTCTAATTATCAATGATAGATATAGTTGGAAGGATTCAAATAGGAGTTCTGGGTCAGAAATTGTTTAACATTTTAGAAGCTAATATTTTTTTTCCTGCAAATGAACTACAATGCTCAAGACTGCTCTATAGAAATATTGATATTTGTGTTAGAAAAAAACAAGTTCTCCTATTACATAATTTGATGATAACTGTGGTGTTATCTTTAAGAATTCCTATTAAAGTGAATAATCAAAAAGTATTAAAGTCCCATTTTTTCCCCTTGTAGTTTACTTTAGGATTGAGATTAAAAAGATTCACTAATTGGGCCTCCCTAATGGCGAGAGAGGTGGAGTGCCTCACTGTGGAGCTTCTGTAGCCACTGTGGTGCAAGTTGGATCCCTGCCAGGGAGGAGACCCAGATGGCACAGCAGACTTCTCCTGCCTCGCCCACTGCTCCCCTCAGCAATGTGTTTCAGTTGATCTGTCTATTCTGCTTCCCACTCTGCTCTGGTGAATCCTCTTACCCCTCACAACTCTGGCCTATACCCCAGTTCTTGTATGTAAAAATACATAAATCTTAAAAAAAATCTGGTGAGTCCAACCCCTGGAACCTACCCTGTCCTTCCATCCCCCATTGGCAACATCTCTGCCTGGAAAGCAGTCTTCTTGTGCTCACCAAGATCCTCTATGCACCCAACCCACCACCAGCAACCGACTTTTCTTCTAAACCTTACCCCTTCATCTGATGTAGAGTCTTCCTCTGCTAATGCCCAAAACAATAAAATATTCTATTGCTTTTAAATTATCTTTGAAGTTGGAATAAACAGACAAGAAAAAGGAACACTTCTAGAAAATCCAGATATAATCAAGAACCAACATATCCCAGGAGTTCAGAAGCACTAGGAGTTCAGAATGGACACAGATGTTAATAGAATTTTCCCTTCTGCTGTCCTCTCCCATTCTGCCCAAGGAGCATTTTCTAGAGTCACTCTTAAAGAGATCCTCACGGTGTGAGGTACAGTAAAGCATAGGTACCTCCTGTAGCTTAGTTGAATAATTCAGGATCTGTTCTGCCTGTAGGTCATCAAAGCCAAACTCTGATTTCAGATCAGCCTGGACGCTCTGTGGATCCCACACCATATTGTGCAGGGACTGGTTGTATCCTGATTCTGCAAGAGAATCAATTTTAGTTATTTTAACACTGTGACACATCTAAAGTAGTTCAGAAGATGATTATCTTCTTTATTTCTAAAGGCAAAAAAAATGAAGACCAAATGCCATGTGGACTATCAAATAGGAAAAGCAAACTGAAGCTAATGCTTGATGTCTCAGAGAGCATAAATGACTGCAAAACTTTTGGAGGGGAATACAACAACATATTTCAACGACTTAATGAAATTCAAATAATCGAGCCCAATAATTTGACTTTTAAAAATGTATCTCTATATGTGGGATATAGAAAGACCAAGTAAAGGGTCAGACAAAACTTTTAAACCAGCCCAAAAACTGACCATAGAATTGAGATTTTCAAAGGTGGAGGGAGGGAGAAGGGAAGGAGTGGGAACAGGGTGGAGAGAGAACACTATGAGCTACGGTGGAGTATTGTGGTTTTTGGTGGTGAATGTGCTATGGTGAATTAAACCTGAAGGGAAAGATCCTACACTACCAAAATACTGACAACAATGTAAACCAATGGTACATCAATACTTTTTTTGATAAAAAATTCAGATATGTGAAGCAAAAGTAATATGCAGCATGCTAATACAGTGGTTTTATACTGATTAATATTGTAAACCACCTAACTGTCTAGAATGAAGGAAAAGAATTACAATCTATTTTTAGAATAAAATACTACAGTCTTTTAAAGCACATTTCCAAAAATTATTTAAAGTCAAAAAGTTTCCATTAAGACAGTTAATAAAGGTATAAAACTCATAAGCTAACAAATGAACTACTAATGCCATCTAAAAGTGGCAAGCATAAAATCTAAGTCCTAGACCCCCAAAAATTGACAAAATCTTTAGTAAATATGGTCTTGCAATAGCAGACATAAAATATAAATTACACAGTGAATCTTTACTGGAAAACCCGGCAACTAGATAATTTCAAACAGGCACTTAGTGATATAGCCTTCTGCTGACTGCCTATATGTGCCAGACACTTAAAACTTGTTTACATGCATTGTCTAAAGGTATTTTGAATCAGTGCTATGCATCTATAAAAAAGACACAATCCTACCATTTATAAAACAGGAACTTTAGAAAGATACTGAAGATTGGGGTACATGCAGGAGTCGAAGACTCCACACTAGCTGATGATGAGGGGATAAGGGGGTGGGGGGAGAGGACAGAGAAGACTAGCTGTGGACTTAAAGTTGCATTTATTATGTGTTGAAGAGGTACTAGGGCCCACACCAGACAACTTCCACCCAGGTTTCTGTGAGTCCACAAATCGTACCTCAGATAGGAACACAAAATATCTCAATTTTTCAAAGCAGGAAATAGACACTTAAAGTCACTGATCATGCTTCTAATTAAGTCACAATTCAAATCCATCAGATCTGATATCTAAGCCTGAGTTACAAACAATAATCTCTACTGTTATTACAATGTGTTATTCACAAAATTCTAGAAAGGAACAGAGATTGATTATAATGAATATAAAAGTATAAAGTCATTCCAAAAGTTGAAAGTCAAGTTGTTTTCTGAAATTCATTGCTACATGACAGAGTTTAGAATATGTGGATTGACAGTTTCAATCAACATGATGGCTGGAGCATTAGTCCAAAGCTGCTGTAGGGCCCATCTTTTCCTTTTACACAGTGATCTGTGTATTAGGCAGATGTATAGGGGGTAAGAGGATTTACGAGAGACAGAGTGGGGAGCAAAACAGGCAGATTGACTGAAATACACTGCTGAGGGGAGTGGCGGTTGAGACAAGAGAGTTGTGCTGTGCCATGTGGATTAGCTACCTTGCCAGGATCCAACCCAAGACACAGGGGGTTATAGCACTGAAACTTAACCTCTAGGTCACTAGGGAAGACACATTCTTAATTTAAAATAACACTTTCACCAGCAGTGACCGAGGAACTTGAACAATGGTAACGTGTCAAATTCAATTTTGAGTCCTAAATTTTAAGTCTACTATTTTTTCTTAACAGAAAATATGTTTTTTTATTTAGCATTTTAATCAAAGCATTTATCTGAAAAGCATTTTACCTCTAAAGTGGCTATCAATAAATTCAACTAGTACAACATTTGAAGTATCACAAAAGCTCTTATTTACCCAGACCAGTGGCTGTCATTCCACGTTCCTGCAGAAATGTCAGCATCGAAATAGTTGCATTTAGCACAATTTTAGAAACGTTGGTAAAAGTGTGGTTTAGTGGCAACCAATCCAAATCTTCTAGAGATGTTAAGGAACTGGAACCAAAACAAAACCAGTCATGTGAGTTGTTCATTAGCAAAATAAATGGCACCAGCTGCAGATCTACTTGTATCACAGCTCTGCGGAGATGTCGCTAGACCATTTCCATATCAGCATTTAATATGACTTTAAATGTGCCTCTAAATCCCTGGAGTTTGGAGTTGTTCAGGTCCTACTACAGGGACTAAAAATAATAATTAAACTCATTTAGTGAAACACTTTGGTCTCCTTCTGCTCTGACTTTTACATGGAACTTAACTTGACTCTATCATAGGTGTTGTTCTCATGCTCACACAGGTGCAAAGTGCCGTAATCCCCAATGAGCAGCCTGCCTGGATGCTTCAAACCAAACACTTGGCTAAATATCTGGAGGGCAGCTTCCCAAAATGCCAGGAACATCATTTCTCCACTGTCTTTCCCCATGGATGTCATTCATGTGGAGTTTATTGGTTTTCAAACGATTTCACACAAGAGATTTTGGTTGGTTCACGTGTACGTAGTATCGATTTTATTCTTTAAATATTATAATTTTATTTTATAAGTAATAACACTTAAATTTATAAATTAGAAAATCCATTGTAAGTGAGAATATGTCTAAATTTTAGAACAGACCACTGATAAGCAAAATGTGCTTTAAACAAGTTTTCTTATAGCTTCTCATTAGAGACTCTTGACATCCATGTATGTTAAGAGTATTCCAAAAACAGAAGAAATATTATTAACAACAGTACCACATGAAAATCTCTGTGAATACAAATTTTCTTGATATTGTATTAGTGAAGCAAAACATAGAAATAAAATTTGTGCTAAAACTGATATGATAAACAACTATCATTAATATCTTCTGATTTCAAACTTTATATCTCTATATATAGCCCTTCTGTCATCATTGCCCACTGCTAAAATTTCCTGGGTTTTCAGAGTTGAAGGAAATAACACAAAGGGAAGTATACCAACAATGTTCAGATATTTAAGGTATAAATGAAACCAACAAACCGTCAAAATATGTTTTGTTTTCCTATTTAACAAATATGCCTTCTTAACAACTTGAATAGCCATGTTCAAGTTTAGAATTTCCTGAGTCTCATAGATGTGAGATTATATATATCTCATATATTTTTCCATTAAAAATTGAGGTAGGAAAAATCAACACACCAATAATTAATTAATTTTTTTCTTTTTAACTTACTTCAACACCACCTGGAGAAAGTGCACTCCTACATGGATGCTGTCATCAACATGAACATTGTTTACATAAAATTTTGGCAGTAAAAGGAGAAAATCCCAGATATGGGGTTGCTGGTGAAGACTTTCCAATGTCAATATCACCTCCTCAGTTTTATTGAGATCCATCTGATAGAAGAAAAAAAGTACCAAGATTTTTCCTCTTTAGTTGTATGAATTTAATGAGGGAGTATGGAGGGCCTTCTACAAAGGAATAAGACATAGCATCCCTGCTGATAAAGACTCACACTTGATATTGATACAGGGCACTAAAATAGCAATGACACTGCTGAAAGAGTTTACTGGTCACTGAGTTCTTCACCCATGTGCACAATTGCAAAACTATTCAGGCTCAACGAAAAATAACAAAGGGATTTATTGAACAAGCCAGGAAAAAACAAAGAGTTAGTGAGGTCAAAAGTGACCTTTACCTCACCCAAAGCCATGTCCAGTGTTTTTCAGTCCTGCACAAAGTCAGTTAAAATGGCTTCTTCCTGTCACTAAAGGCATCTAAAATGTCTGAGATGGCATCTTCCTGCCACTGCAGAAACATGGCAGCCAGATTATAGGCCAGGATCCAACTCATGAAGACAACAGAATGAAGACATGAAGACAACAGGAGATGTTCCATGAGCTGCTGAGATGCCCCAGCACAGCACCGGACAAATGACTCTCAAAATAACAACCCGACAAGAGGCCACATTCACTCACCTCAGCAAGATGGCTGACTCTGGGTCTGAGCCTTTTTCACCAGGTTACAACAGCAGCAAAACCAGAAAACAGTTTCAGTCGCTCAGCTACTTACAAAACCTCTGAACTTTGCCACTCAACAGCTACAGCTGTCAAGTGATGACCACACACGCGCAGCTCAGTAAGATGCCTGGCTCCTGGATGTTTTTCCCTTCTCTGCCAGGCCACAACAGCAGAAAAACCATAGACGGTTTCAGTCACTCGGTTACTAGCAAAACCTTTAAACTTTTTCTCTCTGACATTGGCTGGTGGAGGCCTCCACCTTCAGAGGCCCACGACAGCCTTTGGGAAGGTTGGCGTGGTGGGGACCCAAATCCGCTGACCCTTCATGCTGAATCTAAAACACTGAATCACAAATTTGTGCCCACTTCTTCAGTCCCTTGTATTATTATCAGTTGCTCCACCCCTCTTTTCGCATTTTCTCTGGGGCTGTCTATCCTCATCAGCAAACCCTCAACCCTTCACTGGGCACTGCTTGTAACAGTCTTTTGACTCCAGTCACTTGTTATAATAAATCACTATTTTAAATAGAGATGATTTAAAAATTACTTTGTTAAGCTACTTTTTGTTAATTATTTTGAAATTTTGGATAGGAAAAGAGAGGTAGAGAAGGCATGATTTTATAAGAAGCTGTTCCAACTTCTAGAAGTTTGAGCCACATCTTATAAATGGTGACTTGTTAAGCTATGTACAAAAATGTAATACCTTTTACTGTTCAGGATTTTCTGTTTTTACAGCTGAACCCAGTCATAACTGACGTACTGTCAATAATTGAACACTACACTGCCTCCACACAGAAATCCCTAACTCCCTTTTCTTACCACCACTATCCCCAAAGATTTGTTTTTGATAGCACAACCAATGGTTTCTTAGTGGTATGGAAAGCAAACAAATGATTACAGTTAGAAGAATATTTTGATAATACAGTCATGAAATTAGAAAACACAGATCAGATTCCTTTTGCCTGAGTACTGGATAAATAATAATAATAATAATGAGACCCAATGGAAAGAAGTAAAGACATTCATTCTAATAGGTGGAAGACAGAAGTGTTTTTCCCTAGGCAAAGGTGTAAGGAAAGTATTGATAAAGCCATTTCATTAAAGCATAAAACTACAGCTTTAAAAACTAGCTATGTAAGCAAAGTAGGAAAGGGTTGAATGCTAGAGTCACAGTAAAAGGAATGGGTAGAAAGGGAAAGCACATTTGGGGAAAATGGGGAAAAAATTGTTAACTGAGCATGGGTAGCTTGGTCAGAGGCACATATTAACAACCTGTATGTGGTGTTCCACTCTCTAGGAATGGGAAAGTGGAAAAATAGATGGAACATGCTCTCTTTTGGTGAAATACCAATCCAGACACTCTAGAACATCTCAATAACTGCCCTGTTCTTTGCTGTAAGTCCTGCAATTGCTGACTCATGTCTTTCAACCTAGTTCCCATTCCTTCAATACAGCTGAGGTTTTGCACACTCAGAGAAGTTATACCATTCCTCATGAGAGGATTAATATTGCTGTCAATAAATGTTCCCCAATCTTTAGTCACAACACAGAGGACTCAATTCACTGGCCTCCAACCTCCATCTGCAGAAACTAGAGGAGTCCCAGAATCTCTGGGCCACTCCCTAATTTATTTCTAGGATTTGGGCTTCTGACTCACTATCACTCTCTTTAACATAATTTCTTTTATGATTTTTAGAGATTTAACATCTCCCATGTGGTCCTTCAAATCACCTCTGCTACTTAAGTCCCTCTGATGTTTTCTGCTATCTGTTTGAATCATCCATTCCTGTGATCAAAGTTTTTATTTTTTATTAACAATTACTGAAATTTCATGCACACCACTCTTCAGCTACAAACTCCAGCTTCTTCCCTTCAGCACCTAATTCTAGCAGCCCCTCAACTACAAGGTCCAACAGCAACAATTCTCCATCTCTTTACTGCCACCTTTACCTCATGTCCTTGGGTATGAATTTTTCCCCTGAAGAGTTACTCAATACATCCTCCTCTCAGGCATCCTTATATATTCCCTGATAAAATATCCCACCCAGTTAAATTCAATAATCCATACCCTCACTCTTATATATAGCTCAATACAACTTCAGGAAAATATACACTAAATTCATGTTCATGCAGATTCAGTCAGCTTAGTGTCATGAGAGTCTGCACATAGTTATAAAAACCAAAAATGTGTATAGACATTGTTAAATGTTAAATGGAGGGCAAACTGCCTAAATGTGCCAAACATGTAAATCTCAGACTTAACTTGGAACTGAATGGACATCAAGCCCATTTTGCAAAGTTACTGACTACTGGGCCCCCCCACCACTTAGCGGCCTCAAAGCTCACCTTCTGTTTTTCCTAGACCCACAGCCTTGCCGGAGAAAATGAAAACTTATCTTTCAATCCATCTTTGAGTGATTCTGTCTGCCCCAGATACAGCTTCTGTAGAGTTACTAAAAATCAAGTCATTCAAAAGACGTGTTCACAAATCAAATAGGATTTAAAACCAGTGTTTTGAGCTTAACTATTACATGTCTAATGAGTAAGATTCAATCTTTTGCTAAGATACTTACTGTTAAAAAGCTGGAGTCACAAGAAGAATCTATAATGAAGAAGATTTCAGAGGTATTAGTTGAATTAACAATAGAAAATATATTACTGAAGGCCTACTTTTATTCAAAGGCCAAATAGGCCATCAGAGAAACTTGACCCAAAAGACAATTCGTCTGAACTAAGAATAAGTCTTAAGGAAACATTAACTTTTAATTTCCAAAACATGTTAATAATGAATAAATTCCTGGTAAATGGTTTGGCTGGTAAATCAAATTATAATAATTTGTGAAAAAGTATTATTTTATCAAACTCTAATTCCATGGGCACTGTGAGTTTTCAGAAAAGGATAGAGATAGTGTAGGGGAAATAAAGAAAAACTAAGAAAATGACTGAAGAGGGAAAGAAAAATGAAATTATGATTTTCTAGATTATACTTGGAATCACATTGTGATACAATGAGAAACACATACTGGTCTCTGTCCCCCAGCTCCTGACACAGAGTTCCTAAAGTTCTTATAAGTTCCTGAGAGACAGAGGTAGTATGGAAATCTTTTTGTTGCCCTTGGAATCTCTGGAATGATAACCATATCTTTTGTATGCTAATATGTGTCTGGTGACTGAGTCCCTAGATGGTGCCAGTGTGGAGGCTGTTCCATTGAAAGACCAAGGCAAGATTAGATAGTTGGCACTTTCACTTGACTCCCCCTCCCCTGAACTACAGGGCAGTGAAACATGGAGATTAAGTTAATTACCTAAGGTTGGCCATTTGATCAATCATACCTCCCTAATGGAAACTTCATACAATTCCTAAGCACGGGCCTCCCTGGTGGCGCAGTGGGTTAAGCAACGCACTATGAAGCAAACAGCAGCCACTGCAGCATGAGTTCGATCCCTGCTGCTGGCCAGGGAGGGGACCCACATGGTGCGGCAGACCTCTCCTGCTGTGCTGGCTGCTCCCCTCAGCAGTGTACTTCTGTTGATCTGCCTGCTCTGCTTCCTGCTCTCTGTGGTGAATCCTCTCACCCCCCACACCTCTGGCCTGTACCCCAGCTCTTGTATGCATAAATAAATAAATCTTTAAAAAAAAAAAAAAACAATTCCTAAGCACGATTCAAAGAACTACTGATGGACAAACACATCCACAGGCTGTTGGCACACCCCACTCCATGGAAACAAAATTTCCTGTATTTGAAATGTCCAGACATACCCTATAGAGTCCCTCACCTGTTTATTCATCTGTATTCTTAATTACATTCTTTATAATAAACCAGTGACTAAAGTGTCTCTCTGAATTCTGAGAGCATTTCCAGAAAATTGTGGAACCTGAACAGAAGTTTTTGAACCGCCAATTTATATCCAAATTAGACAAAAGTTGTGAGTACCCTAGGGACTCACTACTTGCTCTGGATGGGGGCACTCTTATGGGATTGAGCCCTTCACTTATGGGGTCTGCACTAACTCCAGATAGTGTCATAATTTAATTAAATTGTAGGACACAGATGGTGTGCATAAAGAATTAGATAATGGTTTGATATAGAAAATCCACATATATGCTGTCAGAAATGTTGTGCATAAAGGAGTATATTTTATACATACTCCAAGGTAAATGACTCAAACAGCTGCAAATTGAAAATCAAGTGGAGATTTCATCTAAAAAATATTAGTTCTCCTTTTGGTAGAATGTTTAAATCCTCATTTAGAAAACAAAGCATATACAATAGAATGATCCAATAATAGTGCCTAATATGAGAAATTCATGACTTGAAAGATATTCTGGCCTTTTGCTTATACACATGGAGTCCATAATAAATCTGCTTGTCTCCAACTGCCCCAATGCTATTTTCTCTCTCAGCAATGATCTGTAAAATCACCTGCTCTGCAGAACTTTCTTCATCTTTCTGCCTAAATTTTCATTCCTTTGTCTTGTACATATAGCACAAAGAGTATACATATACATATACAAATACATATATATATGTATATATATATATAGACACATGAACCAAGCTCTCTAAGACCTACATCCATTCTAACTTTCTCTATCACACATTTGGAAATAGTGGTTGAAGCCTCTTAGAAGGTGGACATGCTTCATAATGAACAGAAAAATCCACTTCAATAAACCAAAAGCTTTGTTGTCAAGGCAAGCTAATCATCAAAGACAAGAAATAAAGTATTAATAAAATAGAAATACCAATACAAGAAAAAAAGAAGAGAAAGAAATAGGGTGTCTGTGTCTGAGTGTGTGTGTCTGTGTGTGTATGTGTGTGTGTGTGTATGTGTGGTGCCTAATGCTCAGTTTTCTTTAGCCAATAAAAGGAAACAGAATTTGAGGAGAAGGAAGGTGGTTTCGTCAACAAACTGAGGAGGGCAGCAGACTCATGCCTGAAAGGCCATCCTACTGAGCAGGGGTATTTCTCCAGAGTTATATGGGAGTAGATAAGGTGGTCAGCAATTTCGATGCTGTCTTCTTAAGGATGTTCTTTTCCCTTGGAATGTAAGAAAACAAGGTTGTTAAACCTAGAGGATAAATAAAGAAGATAAGAATAATTATCTGGTGGAACAAGAAGAGAGACATGTCCTTTATTTTCCAATGGGATGTGTGTGTGTCTGTGTGTGTATAAAAAGTGGTGTCTGAATTTTAAAATAGAAAAAGAGGAAATGAGAAAGGAGGCTAGAATTTGAAGAAAGAAAGCATATAGAGAGAAGTTCCTAAGAAGAAAAAGAGAAGATTAACCCACAGCCCCTCTGGAATCCAAGAAATGCCCGTGGAGTCTTCCCAATAAGAAAGTGCCCAGGGTAGAAATTCAGCTCTGCTTGTCACACCTGGCACCAATTGCTGGGCTTCAACGTTGGAGAATGTTCCTCTCTCTAAAACTCACATAATAACCTACTACAATAAGGAAGCTAAAATGTAAATAGGATTATAAGAACATTCTGGTTTCTGGGGCCTCCCAGGTGGTGCAAGGGGTTAAGGCACAGCACTGTGAAGTTATCTGCAGTCATTGCAGCACAAGTTCAATCCCCGCCAGGGAGGTTACCCACATGGCACAGCAGACTTCTCCTGTCTATGCTGCTACCCTCACCAGCATATTTCAGTGGATCCGCCTATCCGCTCCCCACTCTGTCTTTGGTAACTCCTCTCACCCTCTGTATCCAGTTCTTGTATGCATAAGTAAATCTTTAAAAAAAAAATTCTGGCTTCTCACAATCTCATTAACCTCATTGAGGCCCCACCTGAACCTATGTCATAGCAGGCAGTTGAAATTTGGAGATATTTACTTGCCTGGAGTCTCGGATCTTTGTACCCAAAGGTTTTGTAAGTTTTTTGATTTGTCCATCAGTTCATAAATGTCCTCAGCAACGTCCTGTATCTCTTTTAAGAAGATCAAGTCATTGACCTTGTGACCTTCTGCAGTCCAGAACCTAGGTGAACTTTAAATAAGTGAAACAAACACCACATTAAAATTTATGTATAGGAATAAGTCTCATCATGATATTTAATGTTCTTGAAATCTAATACCAAAGCATTTTCACTGAATGACCATTAATACTTGCACCAACTGTCATTAAAAGCCTGGCATGCTTGATGATACAGAATAAAAACTGTCATTTAAAAAGTCCTTAGTTTTCAACCTCTCTATTATCTGTGAAACTCAGCCACTTAATATGTTTATTTTTACATTTTTCATTATTCAACATGTGTTATAAAGCATGACCTGTGCAAGATGCTGGGATAAACACACCAAAGACCATAAAACACTCCAGAGCTTCACATGGATGAGACAGGAAGGTAAGAACACCAGTAAATGCTGTATCTAGATTCACCTATTGTATATTACTCCATTTGCTTTATCATTCTCTGTCTCTGTGCATATAACTCCACATTAATCTACATGCATAAATATTTTCTGAACTATCAGAAATTTGCATGTCATTTTTATGCCTAAATATTTCCAAATAATAAAAATATTCTCATACATAAAAAGTAAACGTAAGCACAGTATTCCCAACTCATTTGTAAGAAATATTATCTCCAGTTTTATTTTCCTTTACTTTTATTTTAGCTTTCAATAATTGACCATAGAAGACAAGTCAAGTAAATGTATGAATAATGATGTCCACCAGAGCAATGTTTTCAAAGAAAAATACTATATATTATATAAATGTCCAACAATAGGAGACTAACTAAATACATAACAATGTATTTTTTTAAAGGATTTCCTTCTGTCTTTAAAAGCAGAGTTCCTGAAAATGTACTCCTTGAGAAATAATCAGCCTTGAGCATGCTGATGGGTTACCAAGATAGTTCAAAATACCGACATTGGCTGCTACCTCCTAGTTTTTCTCACCCATTGTATAGAAGCTAGTCAGGCATCTGCATCTTGACCAGCACTTCTTAATGGTTCTGGTATAGATGTTCATACACTAACTTAGTGGTTTGGTAAAATGTGCACAATGTATATACAATTGGAAAAAAATGACAAATTTGTTGTTTTTTCTCAGTTTCATATATACATGTATTTGGGGAAAAGGATCTTTTTACTAGCTAACAAGATGAAACATTCTTATGACATCTGATGTCAGTATACCTACATCTAATCTTAAATTCAGCAGATTATTTTACTCAGTAAGATGTGACTGAGTTAAAATAGAAATCTATTTGTCAAGTTGCCAGAATCTTATCATATTGATGAGTTAACCAATTAAATTTAGCATACATAAGAGTGAGAAAAAAGTAAAATTATAGGAACTTTCTCCCAATTAGAAAGTTACAGAAAATTTTAGATTTTTTTAGTGCCAATTCATTTATTTTATAAATTAAAGAACACTGTAAAAATGAACTAAATGTTGTTAAAGGGTAGATCTATTATGAAGTAATAACAAAGCTTTTTTGATTCCTCCTGTGAACATTGTTTCATTAAATTTTCACGACCTATAATGAAGTAGGAGGAGGTTCAACAGACACTGACTGATGAATAAAAAATATTCAATACCTTTCAGTTAACAGTAAACTTAAATATGAGGACACTAAAGTCAGAAAAATAAATATCTATCTGAAATTGCAAAAGTGGGGCAGAATGAGGTCCCAGTTTCCCAAGGACCATATCTCCCATCTGATGTACACTCAGTTGAAGTTTCACGGGTTAAAACTGTAGACTTCAACCTGAGTGGGTCAGAATTCCAAAAGCACTGTAAGAAGTAAGTTATTAGTTCTCTGTTGTGGCCTCATAGTAAGAGATAAAAATGCCCCCCAGAAGCTCCTAGCTCACCCACATGTGGGATTTCTCTGGAAACCCACAACATTAACAGATTATACGGACTGAATTATTAGATTATAATTCAAGATGAGTTTCCCTCTAATATTGAGCTGGTTGTGATCTTTTCCTAATTTTTTTCAAATGTGCTTTATTTGTCCTTAAGACCAGATTTTTAACTATTATTAACATGTTTAGAGCATAAAAATATATAGAATATCCTTGATTAAATATTGATGTGTGTGGTGTGTTTGAGAGAGAGAGTGAGAATTCCATAACCACAGGGAAATCCCAGTATTATAATAGGATTTGGCTGAGAGTAGTTTCCTCCTTCTTGAGCTCACTTTTTCTTTGGTTTTTATTATATAAGAGTTGAACTTGCCAGGTATGAAAGACATTGTGAAGGAGTGGGGCCAGAGAACATTAGAATGTGAAGGAAATAGAAAAGATCATTGGCAGATGATTAAACTTCTTTCTCAAGTCTCATGCTAGTAATGAAATCACCCTCCCAAAGGACTAGGAACCAAACATTGCACCTAACTAAATGCTCCTCAGTATCTCAGAAATAGGAGGAATTGTTTAATTTCTCACTGAGTTTGAGATGAGAAAAAAATTATCATGAAAGACACTGAGGAAGACCTAAGTAGGCCAACAAAGTGTCATGGTCATGGGATTCAGGGATTCAATAAAACCCAACAGTTTTTTCACTGACCTTGACAAGAAGTTTGCAAAATGTGTATGTAAGAACAAAGATTTCCCTAAAAGAGAGGAGCAAAGTAGGAATAGTCACTCGATCAGTCATCAAAATCTTGGAAAGCTATAGTAAGAAAGCCAAGGAGAGGGCTTCCGCAGCCACTGCAGCATGAGTTTGATCCCAGGCCAGGGAGAGGACACACATGGAGCAGCAGACCTCTCCTGTCTTGCCTGCAGCTCCCTTTAGCAGTGGATTTCAGAAGATCCACCTGTTCTGCTCCTGGCTCTGTCTCTGGTGAATCATCTCATCACCTCCAGTGCCTCTGGCCTGTACCCCAGCTCTTATATGCATAAATAAACAAAATCTTAAAAAAAAAAGCCAAGGAGGTAGAGCTCAGGGATGGCTTGGTGTAACATTCGCATATAACAGAAAGATCAGAAACAGACACATAACAAATGAAAGCTTAATTTATATCAGAGTATGAGGGCAGGTCACTGGAAAGTGAATGAATTGCTTAATAAATGAAACTAAAATAATTGCTCATCCGAGTGGAAAAATACAGCTGATCATAATGAGACGTAAAAGTCAGGTGAATTCAATACTTCCATGTGAAAGGAAAAACTAATACTTTCAGAATCTAATGTTGGAAATGATCTTTATGACCCAAAATAGGGAAGAATACCTTATACAGAATTGAAATAACAAACATGTTATAAATACAAAATAAATTTTAAAGGGACAGAAATTTACAAATAAAGATAACAGAGTCACCAAGTTCTTGTATTCTACAGAGAAGCAGCTCTGCAGGGACACAGAGCGCACCAAGGGAGAGACCAAGTATGTAATGCTTAGGCAGGTAGCCAGGATCATGGCGTAGGGAGCGTTTCCTGAGAATTAGCCAGAAATGAGAAGCCTCTGGGCTCAGGGACTGGTGACTTCCTGCTGTTCTTCTCTCACGCCTGCTAAGCTAGTTCTTTGCCAAACTGTTGAAAGGGTCCTAGAAATAAACCCCAGGATCATGTGAAATTGTTACTCCTCAAGAGACTTTTTAGAGCAGTGAGAGGGACATATAGACAGTAACTAATGTAGGGATGGGAACAAGGGGAGAAGCCAGAGAGAGAGTGAAACATCATGTGGTCCTACTGGCTAGAACCAACTGACTAGATATGAAAGGAAATAATTCTATATTCCTGAAGTTTCATTGTCACTAAGATGGCAGTTCCAATGGCTTACCATCTCTGAATACCTTAAATGTGTCCCCTTCTTTTCCAGGGCCAAGGGGTGTGGGAGGAGGTAGAAAGAAATCAAGAGAGCAAGAAGAGGGACCACTGGTTTGGTAGAACAAGCCCAGGCAAGAGAAAACATGGAGAGGGAAGGACTTCCACTAACAAGCTGTTTCATCATGAGAAGGAAACTGTGACTGCTGTGGGGGCAGCTTGTGCATGTGAAGAGTGAACAATGGGGAGAATACTGACTGAGAGAGAGGCCGGAGATGTTGAGAAAGGGAGGACATATTGATCTTGTGGAAGTGTCCCATGGGGTAAGGACTGGATGATGTACACAGATAAAGTCCATCTAAATACTGCCTCCTTGATATAGGAAAAAATTTTTAAGAACAAAATTCCAGGTACAAATAAATAACTCATAGAAATGTAATCTATAGTGAGGGGACAATAACCAATAATATGATGTTGTATATGTGACAGTTGCGAAGGAAAGACTTCTTATGATTATTGATTATTATTTCATAATGTAATACAAATATCAGATGCTTATATTATTCACATAAAGCTCATGTTGTATGTCAAAGGATGTAAAACAATGTTCCTTCAATTTTAAAAAACAAAAGTATGTCAATTATACTTCAAAATAAATAAAGCAAATGGATAATTCCAAGAAAAAATAAAAAGCTATAATTTTCACTGCAAATAAAAAAAATGAAACAAGGACCAAATTCTTAGCTTTGGGCCTTAGTATCTGGATGGATAGTAAGGATTCAACTAAGGAGCTATCAAGTAGAAAGAGTGGTAATGCAGAAACCAGGAAGTTTGGAAAGCTTTGTAAAGAGTAACAGGCAAGTGAAGAAGCAGCAGACACCTTACAAATATGATTGAAAAATAAGTTTTATGAGAAGGTGGTAGACAAGGAAAGATGGTCAAGTGATGTGAAGATGTTCAATAGTGAAAAAAACTTAAAAATGATGATGAGAAAAGAATAGTAGGAAGTAGCAATAGTAATTAAATAGGAAGCAATTAAATAGGAATAGTAATTAAAGAAGCATTTCAAGGGTTTGGGAATAAAAAAACAATTCAGTCAAGGATGAGAGGTCAGTAGCTTAAAGAGAAAACTATTGCTTGTCTGCTATTAGCTTTACCTTAAAAAACTAATGATTCCTTATACTGTGTGAGAGTAACCATTAAATCTGTTCTCAGTAATGATTCCAATTTTTGCATTGCAGTCCTCTTGTGAGAGCTAAGAGGAAGCTGCATAACAAAGCCAGTAATCAGGAAGTTGCTTTTAAAAATCATAATTGGGATCAGATGAAATTTGAGATTTCTGCCAAAGTGTACTTTCCCTGGGAATTACAAAAGTCATGGAAAAACCACAAACTAAATTAATCATGACAAATGTTTAAAAAGCTTTGAAATGGAAACTTTTGTTTGTATATATTTTAAATTGAGACAATTATGATAAAATAATTAGAAATGAATATTTATGATTTTAAATTCAAATGAACTCAATTCATTCTCAAATGAGAAGCACTTAGCCCATGACCAGGTTTGTCACCTAAAGTGAGCTAGGGCATGTGCTTCTTTGCTCTTCTGTCTTCACAACTTACATTTTCTCTATTTTATTTTGTATAACCCATACCTTGACCTCAGGTCAAGTTCTACTCAACACGAGATGCATTTCGTTCTCTGTTATAAAAATCAAGGCCTTTAGCATGCTGATGTTATTAAACACACTATGGTTCTCCAATGGAGTGTGAAAAATCATGTCACCAACTTTATTTTATGATCCTTGAGTTTCAACAAATTGAAATGAGAGTGTTGAAGTGGAAGAGCATGGAGGAAAAAGGTCAAAGTTATTTTCTGATGTGGAAAAATAGCTTATTTTGTTAGAGTCAGAACAACAGGGTGTGCTAAATGAACTCCTATTGGTGGAGAGCCTCAGCACCTTGCATTGTGCCAGAGGCTGCATGTATTTTGTCTATAACTTTTATACCATGCTTTTACACTACTTATCTTGGAAACACAAGCACCGTTCATAAATATTATACTTGTGTCCAAATTTATCTAGAAACTTCCATTCTTCTTGCAAGATCATGTACTTTAGCATGATTTTCATTTAAATATCTTAGATTGTTCATGCAGTAAGAGTAAGTGAAATGGAAATATGGAATGTATTACTTCCCTTCATTCACTGAGAGAAGTCTCTAGAGCATTCATGATCCTCTAATTTAAGCCCCCTTTATCTTGACTCATCTCACACGAAATATCTCTGACTCTTTCGCTTTTTGACCTCTGATGCCAACTGATACCATGGGCAACAACAAGCACGGCTGAGGATGGAGGTCAGACTAGGACACCTAACTGCCATCTACTTTAAGTGGCTAGATCAAGAAGAATTAGGCGAATAAAAATTGTTTTCATTTCATCTCTGCTGCAGGATCCTGGCCAAAAATAGCACACTAGAAAAAATCCTGTGGGTGACTCAAAGAGATATTTGGGGAACATTTGGCACCAAAATGAGTAATTGGCTAAGAGATTAATTTTGAAGTCAGAGTTTTAACCTACAGGAAAAAAATTATTACATGGAAATAACATCTTCTAATCAGTAATCACTGTGATTCTTAAAGCAACAGTAGAATAACTGCTGGAAATTCAACATTAGTTTGAGGCACTTTCATGTGAGTCTGAATTTAATAAAACAGATCTTCCTGTGACTCTAAAGTTTTTACTTTTCATCATCTCTGACCTGTCCCAAATTTTTGAGGCTAACTAAAAGCGCCATGCCTATTCCATGTACCAACTTCTGATGAATTCTTACTGTTGTGTTTCCCTTACCGTAAACGATGCTCCGTTGACCATGCATAGCTCACATTACTGCACCTCGACCCTGTGTTGCAAAGAAGGCCTTGGACAAAAGGAAAAACACCTCGACTGGGTAGATCCCGAGGTTGCAAATAACCTGGATATAGACAGAGGGAAGAAATGAGTCCATATATCTGGTACCAAAATGGAAAATCTATTGAGTTAAAATAGTAATATACAAAATTCTTTACTTTGAAAACAGGGCCAATAATATAAAAATATTCGCATCTGTAAATATTTCATAGGTGGGAAGAATAAGAAAGGTACTTCTTCCCCATTTATAAAAACAAAACTTAGGTGATTTTGTTTTTGGCAAAATTTTCAAGTCCAATACATCATTGAGCTTTAAATGTTTAATATAGTTAAATGTAAAGAAGTTTAAAAATATATATATAGTATTCAGGTTTTTATAAGTACAAATGATGCTTCAGTAAGCCACTTGCCTTGGATATAGTGCTATTTATATGTGCTCCCTTCCTCCTTTGAAACCACACATGCTTGGGAATAGTTGGAATATTGGTGACTGCAGGGAGTTAATAATCTAAGGTATGATAAAACTTTGGTGAAAGGCTTTCTACAAAAGTTTACCTCAGTCTGGGAAATGTTGATCCCTAAGACCTAGAGATCTAATGTGCTCAAATTCATCACAATGCTTGCACATAGAAGACAGTCAATAAACACTGGATGAATGAATCAGTAATAAATGAACAAATGAAAGAACAAAAATTAAATGAGCAGATTTTTAAAGGGCACAAATGGAATCGTTACTTAACACATGGCCCACTGCACTAGGGTCAGTCACCTTAAAGGGATTTGGGATCACATCTCAGGTACTGATAAAAGGCACATTTCCCTAGTATGATTGGTGTGTCCCATCCCCTCAGAAACATATCAAGAATGATGGCCACCAAAAGGGGTGTTCTCATTGGGTCAAACTCTAGATCTCTAGTCTTAGATGCACTTTGTCTCCAAGACTAAAGACCTTGCAAGTTAGTATCAGGCCATCCCAGAACTGCAGGAAGGGTGAGTGAGGGCAACAGACACTTGCTGGCCATCTTCTCTGTCAGACTGAGTGTTAGGTGTCGGTTCATGACCGGCTTTCTCCCCAAGTCTTTGTCACTTACTGGAGGCAGGTAAAAGTGGCTGTCATTTTTGAAAAAAATCCACATCTGTGCTTACTGACACATTCCCCAGAAAGACAGCTATTGTGATCTTATAGTGGAACTCTAGCCATTCACTCCACTTAATTGGTTAGGGTTTATAAAGAACAGGGGAAAGCAGTATTACAGTCTTTTCTACAGTCAAAAAGTATAGTAAAAATCAAAACTTACAAGTGTCTCTATGTCTGGGAGGTTCTTGAAAACGAAGTACTGTCAAAATCATGAACAGGATGCATGGCCAGAAGAATTCAGCAAGGGAAAGGACCTGGTGAAATCATCCCCCCAAAATCAGATTCTTATTAAACTGCAAAGGATTATGATATCCCCACCTCTTTACAGGCTTCATTCAAGAAATCCTTTCTATCCCTACTATGTGTTTCTAGAATAATTACTGGAGACAGAGGTCCACAGAGATGGCCTAATCCTTCCCATCACATGCAGATCCATGACTGTGTCAGCTCTTTATCTTTCTATCACCAAACCAGGTTTCCTTTTCCTCAATTTTTTTTTATTACAAACTTCATGACAATAAAGAAATAAAAAAACTTCTCAAATTTCTCATATTCTAACAAGTTATTTTTGTATATCTAGTTTCTTTAATGTTCTTGAATTTTCCAATTCTCCATCTTAATAAATATGTTGTGAGTTACTTTCATTGAATGAATATTTTCTAGTGGGGCCACATGTTCATAACTATCACCTTAATGGTTGCAGAAAATTCTTACCAAGTGGTTATACCAAAATCCACATTCTTTTAGCAATGAACATTCTTTGTATAATATTTTTTCTCTTGCTTTGGTGAATTTGGAACAATTTCTGAAACTCAGAAAGAGCTGCACATAAGAACTACACTCTTATGTAACCCTGAATTTGCAGAGTCAAAAGAAAAGCAGCTACCATTTGTTTGAGAAAGAAAAAACCCAAGGTATAGTCCAAAGAAAATTTTGTTAATAGAAAATCCTCTACTACCATAAAATTATTTTAATTGTTATCATTACGTAAGTTTATATTGTGGGTGTTACTGATTTCTGTTCATGTCATTTCATAAATACAAAAATTTCTAGCCAGATACAAAATAGGTAATGTTCAATAACACGCAAACAAAAACCTAAAAATCTTGAGGTTAAGGATACTCAATAAAAGATTAAAAAGAATGCTTTATTATTTCGACTCCCAGTTACAATGCTCTGAACTACAATAAAGCTCTAGTCCCATTAGATCCTTTGCTCTTTAAAGTTCAATGGCCATGTCTGCCTGCCCAACCCTTCCCTATGACGCTTAGCAAACATATCTAAATGGGCCCAGGTGAGCATATGCAACCTGAAATCATAAAGATAAAACAGATGGAAAGAATGTTTCAGTCCCTGTATAATTAAAGAAGAAAAGAATTTACCCTCTTTGAAGCAGTTCATGAGAAATAGCTATTGTGCTGTGAAGTACATGATTATGAAAAGTTCTGTGACAAAGTGCTGAAACCCAATATCATGTATTCCCACAACAGAGAAAATATCGGAGGAGGCTCTCTCAGGACAAAGGGATATTAAGCCAAAAAGAAAGGTCAGGAGCACTCAGAAGACCACAATTCATTTAAGTCATTTTGTTTATTCTCTGTAACATTGTCATCATTGGATTGTGGGGGTAGAAAGGTGGTGGGGGAGCATTCCATAATTAATTCTGGCTGAATATAATAAATGTACAAAAGAGAAAACATACCTCAAGTTAGAATAACTTGACAGCACTAGTAAGAATAAATACATAATATTTTTAGTAAATATGAAAAATATTTTTAATGACAAAGAGGTATAAAGAAAATAAAATGGTTTATAGACTCAAGACTCATCTGGCAACTTTTGATACTGTAAATAAAAAAATACAGGTTTCCCCTGCTATCTGAAAGTAGCAGGCATAATGTAAAAACTCAAACATCGTTAGTTTAGGTGAAAAATTTTTTTAACATTTCTAGACTCCAAAAATAACCTACAAAATCATAGCAAATAGTACATAAATCCTAAAATCACACTCACATACAGTAAAAGCAGGAGTGATTATGATAAATGCACCTCCCACGGCTCCTGGCAAAGAGGGTGGCAGGGCCATTTTCATTACTGAGGATGTGACTGCCTCTTTAAGGACCGTTGCAAAACCAGTGCCCAAGCTACTTGTGCTTTCTGTCTTTTGTCATAAAAACAAAATCCACCTCAATTTTCTTTTGGCCAGAAAAACAAGTACTTATGTAGGTATTTCATAAAAGCAAAGTCACATAAGGCAAACTTTTAGAAAGCAAGGGAATCCCATCTAGGTATATGATCAAAAAGGCCCAAAAATTAAAACCAACTTACATATATTCTCAATCACAAAAGAACACAAATAATTTATTAACAATGAACCCTGGAGAGGTTCAAAATTGACAACAAATTCCAGCCAAAATGAAAACAGGACAAAATTTAAAATCCAGTAATTTTTTTTTTTATTTCAATAGTATGCTGACTAAAATTAACAGTTTTTGTTGGACTTACTTGAAGTAAAAAATGTATAAATACTTGGGGGGGTGAAGAATCTAAACTATTTTCATGAAGAAAATTGTGAAACTTTATTGAAAGACACCAAATACAACCTAAATAAATGAGCAGATGAACATCGTTAATGGACAAGAAATTGCAATTTCTTAAAGATGTTAACTCTACCCAAATTGAACAATAGATTCAATGCCTTTCCAATGGACTAACTACAAGTTTTAATTTATTTTGTTTTCATTTTTCTATTGCTGTTGTTGTCAAACTTAATGAGCTTGTTCTAGAATGTATTTGCAAAAACAAAAACACCAAGGCAATTTTCAACAACAGGATTAAAGAATTTGGCATCCCACATATCAAAACTTTCTTTAAAATGATTGTAAGTACAACTGTGTGTTATTAGTTCAACAATATGGGAACAGACCTATGAAATATCATAGAGCACACTGGAATAATGGTTTGTATATTTGGAAAATTGATATAGGAAAATGGTGGCCAACAGAACAATAAGGAAAAGTTTGCTATGCAATAAATCATGCCACAGAACTGGGTATCCTTGAACAGGGGATGAGGAAGCAGAGAGGGAACTGATTTTCATCACTCATCAACCATGTAGTTCTAAATATGAAAAAAAAAATAAAACCTTAAACTATAAACTATAATAAAATTAAACTTTTTTCTTCAGAAAATATATTTTAAAAATGGAAAGATTGGGCCTCCCTGGTGGCACAAGGGGTTAGGCACCACACTGTGAAGTATCCATAGTCACTGTAGCTCAAGTTCAATCCCTGGCCAGGGAGGTGACCAACATGGTGCAGCAGACCTCTCCTGTCTCGCCCGCTGCTCCCCTCAGCAGTGTATTTCAGTGGATCTGCCTGTTTTTTTCTCTACTCTGTCTCTGCATCCTCTCAACCCCTGCACCTCTGGCCTGTACCCCAATCATGTATGCATAAATAAATCTTTTAAATAAACAAAAAAAGGAAAGATCAGCTATAGGACTTGAAAAACCAGTTTAAATGTATATAACTGACAACGCAATGCCCAGAACATATACACGTGTCTGCAAGTCAGTGAGAAAGAGATTATCTAATAGGGAACAATTGAAAGATATGAGCACATAGGAGCAAATAATGAACACCTTGTAAACACATCATCATATAGTCAATATCAGTTGTGATCGAGAAAATCCAAATGAAACCCCTGTGAGATACCATTTTACATCTACCAGTTTAGGGAAACATAAAATGTCTGAAAACTACAAGTATTGGTGAGGGCTCAAATCAACAAAAACTTTAGAAAGCCACTTCACTACATTAGTAAAGCTGAAGAGGTGCAAATTCTATGACCCAACAATCCAACTCCGATGTAGTAGGTTGGGCCACATCAATTTACCTATATTAGACTGATCTTCAACGAAAAGGTGTGCTTAAGAATGTTTACAACAGCATCATCTGTGAACAAAAAATATTGGAAGTCATGCAAAGAAATAGGATCACAGAGCAATAAATTGTGCTATACTGAAGCAATAAAAATAAGATCATTTATTCATTAATCGGGAATTCTGTGCTGTGTGTCAGGAACTATATTTTAGGTCAGAATGAACAATTATGACCAAGTCCCTGCCTGAGAGGATGAAGTAAATGTACTTGTCAAAGTAAGAGGGCTGAGCTGGACCAGCCTTGACTGAGGCTCTTCTCAGGGTACAGAAGTGAAGATCACAACCTGTTCTCTAACCATGGCATTTATAAGTTCTGGCTCACCCATCATTTCATCCTTCCAACAATCAGTGAGGAAGAAAAGACTGTACCAGTTTAACACATTGAAAACCAAGAAGATAATTAACTTGCTCACTGTCCTTGAACCTAGTTCATAATAGAACCTGGACTCTCAGTAATTAGTAATTTTCCATCTGCTTGAACAAAACACCTCATACACTGACTTTAAACTCACTTCTAAATCTGCCAAGTTGTTTAGGCAACTTGTGGTTTCGGTTACAAAGAATAAAACCACAGAGAATAAAATGCTTTGGAACAAAAAATATATAGTTATAAATGAATGAAGAAAAAAAGTTCTTTAGAGGAAGGAGCTAAGCAAAAAATCTCATTGGCTGAATTAAGAGAAAAACATCCTAATAAGTTTAGAATATCAAGGAAGATGAAGTATATAATTAGTCAGTTGCCATTGTCCTTGGAAATAAAGGACTACACAGAAGCACAGAATTCTATTGTGTCTGTGTGAAGCACTTAGGTTTCTCTGCATATCAACCTCCCAGAAGAGGCAACATTCCCAGAAGTATTATAAGATCTGTGCTTTAAAATGCTCTAAGAAATGCAGTTGCAAACAAAGCATAAGTCAAAACCAAATAGCAACGACCACCAGAATTGATCTGACTAAAGACATTGAAATTTGGAACTGAGACATCTACTGTTCTCTTCATCAGCATCCCAAATTCCCTCCTTTATAAACCCTTTCGAAACCTTTCTATTAGCTATTGAGTTAGCTGGATACTGAGAGAAAGAGAAACTTTCTTCCTTTCTTCATTTTTGTTTTGTTTTTTGAGCTTTATATTGAAAAATAATTGGTTTTCTTTCAACATTCATTCATTAAACATTCCTTTAGCACCTGCTCTTTGCATCATTGTATTAGAGAATTGGGAGTGAGCTTAAAAGATGAACAAGGAATAATTTTCTTTCCTCATAGACTCAAAGGAGACAATAAACAAAATTATCAAATTAGTAGATGCACATTGGTATATCCTTTCTGGAAGTCAGGTATATTGAGTCAAGAAGTCAGCAACATGTTTCAAGATTGTCACTGTGCACCCAAAGATTCCAATTTAATGGATTTTTCTAAGGAGACAATTGAGTAGAGGCTAAAATATGTATCACAAAAGTGAATTTAACATTATTTCTTCCACCACTAAGTCCAGTGAGCATAGAGAAGACAATAGGTGAAAAAAAGACTGGGGCCTCAGGCAATGAGAAGGGTATGAGGTCAGCACACAGTGAAATGAGATGGTCCAGGCTGGCCTCAGTGCATGAATAGAAGCCAGGTACAACCTCTCTGCACAGGGCCTCCCTGGTGACACAGCAGGTTGAGTGCCACATGGCACAGCAGACCTCTCCTATCTCGCCCACTGCTCCCCTCAGCAGTGTATTTCAGTCAGTACGCCTGTTCTGTTCCCCACTCTGTCTCTGGTGAATCCTCTCACCCCACATGTATATGGCCTATACCCCAGCTCTTGTATGCATAAATAAATAAATCTTCACAAAAATTAAAAATAAAAGCAATCTGTCTGCACAAGTTCCTTTTCACATTGGATGAAGCTCTAATCAAAATACCATCTATAATAATTGTTCCTATCAGATTGTTTCTAAAATATAATTGGTGAACAAATATATTCCAAAAGCAAAAGCAATTCTGCAGGAAAAAGAAGAGCTATGAAAAGTTATATCCTGCACAGGAGGCCCCAAGAAGTGATTTGCTAAACAGGGATTCTATGATACACAAGTCACACTCTCCTAGGAGCTCAAGCTCCAAACCCAAAGGCCCCAGGGACAAGCCCTAGCCATGTGAACTTGGGACACACCCAGCCAATCCCCAGTAAAGTCCCATAATATGACGTGGAGGGCCTCTTTATTTCTGCTCTAGAGTTACTGTTACTTAGAGGTGTTTTGATTTTTTTTCAATTTTTTTTTTATAATTGAAAAACTCTGTTCTATCTGGAAGAGAAAACTAAATCAGGATTCCAAAGAGACTTATGTCACCAAGTAAGCAGACAGCTCCCTCAAAAAGACAAGGTCTTTGCATTTTGGTTTTGGTGGTTAATTTGTTGATTTCTTTTCCACAGAAATTGTACAAATTCACCACCTTAAATAAAAGCTTTCAGATCCAGTCTTTGATGTCTTATAATTTTCCAGTAATAATTTCAGCAAAAGGACCATGTACAGAGATTTTTATTTCTTTCTGTCTTGACAAGCAATCAATTGAGAAGTGAGGAATTGGATAACTTATTAAAAATCCAATCAGTTTTCCGCACCTTAAAAAGACCAGATAGCCTTATATTCTAAAATTCAGGCAATAATGTAGAGCAAGAGTATCCCACAGCCCAACAAAATTCTAAAAAGGACTCATTAGAAAAGAAACTCAGTCACTACCCTTCAAAGCTGTTTTTCTGTGTGGTCGTTTATTTATTTTATTACAAATGGTTTCAGAAAAAGCATGGGAGGAAAATAAGGGTAACCTTAAAGCATTAGAAATGAGTTAAAATCAAAATGAAAGAAAAGGCCCAGTTGAAACTGTGATTATGAGTGTGAAAAAAACCATACCCAAAACAGCCTAGTGTATGTCTACCCCACACTCTAGAGATAAAAAAAGATGCTTGCTTTTAAAATTTTTATTTTGCTACCACTTTTCCTACATTGCTGCTTGAGTAAATGAGACACACTGAATGGCCTTTGGTGACTTCACTGACAGAGGCTATTTCCTCTTGGAGTCCACGCAGAGAGAGGCCTGCCAGCCAGGGTAACCCTGAGGATGCTGTGGCCTCCAGAAATAACGACAGGTAGGAAGATGACCAACTTGGTCTTGTTACCTACCAGACAAGCTGAATTGATTTCCAGTTTTGCTAAAGAGCCTCTGAAGCACTCAGGAACCCCACTGGCACCTGTGCCCAGCCACAGGGAAAGAAACTGGTCTTAAACTGCCACACAGCCTCAGCAGAGGCTGCAGACATCCAAGGAGCTTACATCATTGATTTACATCATTTTGGGTCCTCTTGTTGTTATTGCCAGTAACATCAAAATGAGAAACAGTTGATCTGATTTACTTACAGTTACAATGAAATATAAAAATGAGTATAAAAATTTAGGTGAAAAAAGGAGAGCTCTCAGCCAGCAGATATTTACCAGTTCTCATAAGACTGTTCACATGCCCATTGCCATCACTGCTAACCTCTCCTCACACAAAAGTTCTCATCTAGACCCAGAGATTCTACTCAAGGGAAATGATCCATAGAATATGCATCATTCATGCATAAAGGTATTACATACAATAGTCAGAATTAAAGAAAGGTAATATCCAATGTAAAGAAATGGTTGAATAAGTTAAGTGTAGCCAACGGGTGAACTATAACATGGTAAAACCATTATACATGAAAACTAAACAGCAACTTTTTAAATGTTGGGCTTCATAGATGGAACTCAAGTGGATTATGCTAAGCAAAGTAAATCAGAAAGAGAAACACAAGTATCTGATGATTTCACTCATATGTGGAACATAAGAAACAAAACAAGGAATAGGCAGTACTACACCTAAACCAACCCTAGAAATATGACTGCAGAATTGGGGCTCCCAGAATAGGAAGGTGAAGGTGGAGAGCAAAGGAGGGAGGGAGCCCAGTGAGCTAAGTTGAGGATTATGGTTGCCTTGGGGGTAAGTGTGATAACAAACATCTGAGGAGGTGTGAACCTATGCCTCTGAATCACATTCGGTGTTGTAAACCAGTATTACCCCAATTTATAAAAATGCAATTAAAAAATAAACTTAAGGAGGGCAAGAAAAAAAATAAATGTTGGTTTTCAATATGAAGTGAGCAAAAAGCATAATATAGGGAAAAACTCTGATTTTAATCATAAAAATATTGTATTAGCTATGCTTAATGATAAGAAAAGACCATAAAAGTAGCGTATGCACGAGGATAATGGAACTTCAGATTTTTTTTTAGGTTTTCCTTATTGTTGCAGTACTGTCTGTGCAATAAATAAAAATCAGGGAGAAAAAACTGGCATTAAACTAGTTATGAAAATATTCTATTTAAACTGGTTTTTCCAAGAATAATAACATTTCAGTGATCTATAAAGCTAACTATAAAGATAAATGTGATAAGTACTATTCATTCTACTATCCTTTGTCTTTATTTGATTGGAATTTCCATTTAAAATAAAATGTTTTCTTTTTTTTTTTTAAAGATTTATTTATTTATGCATACAAGCACTAGGGTACAGGCCAGAGGTGTGGGGGGGGGGGGTTGAGAGGTTCACCACAGAGAGCGGGACGCAGAACAGGCAGATCAACAGAAGTACACTGCTGAGGGGAGCAGCCAGCACAGCAGGAGAGGTCTGCCACGCCATGTGGGTCCCCTCCCTGGCTGGGGGCAGGGATAGAACTCGTGCTGCAGGGGCTACGGTTTCCTTCAGAGTGCATTGCTTACCCACTACGCCACCAGGGAGGCCCTAAAATAAAATGTTTTCTAAAGGAACTATAAAATAAAATATAAAGCAGACTCTTGTAAGTAAATAGAAAAACAACATACTCATCTTACAAACAGTACCTGATTCTTATCACTAAATACACATGTATTTGAAGTTGTTTAATCATGCGGTCAGATTGGTTACCACAGTTATGCTGACACCAATATCCACAGTCAGGAAGGTGCTATATAAAAACAAAGAACTTAACAGATTATCGTGGGAGAACAGGAAAAAGCTGTGAAAAATAGCCATTTTAAAGACACTCATCGCCACAAAGGGAGCAAGCCTCAATATTTTCACGGCGATAACATAAAGAGATGTGAGCATGTCCACATTTCATTCTCCAGAGCTACATTCTATGCCTCTTGTGCAAATTGGGATCCTTA
Organism: Galemys pyrenaicus; assembly: GCA_019455555.1. Lineage (NCBI taxonomy): Eukaryota > Metazoa > Chordata > Mammalia > Eulipotyphla > Talpidae > Galemys > Galemys pyrenaicus. The sequence goes on along the minus strand of JAGFMF010011868.1, from coordinate 6,395,702 downwards.
AGTACTTCATGCTCTCTTATCCTCACACCCCAAGCGCTTACCCCGCAGATGCAAGAGACCTCATTTCTACCAACTCCAATCCTTTGACTAAAGGAGAAAACAGGTCCTGCTCATATGTCAGGTATTGTTGCAAGCACAATAAAAATTCACTTAATCCTTAAACAATCTCATTTTCCAGGGAGGAAAATCAAGTTAAGATGTTTGTCTGGACAGCTGAGCTAATAAGTGATAGAGGCAGAATGTGACCCCAGAGGGGTCTGGCTGCAAACTCTGTGATGAAGTCCTTGTCTTGTGTCTCCCATTTTGCTTGTTGTCTGCAGTGCTGTGATGAACATCCCTGTGCATAGGGCACTTCCATTTGTGCAGACATCGGTAGGCTATATGTCTTGGAATAGGCTTATTAACATGTAATTATGTGCTCTGTTGCTTTTCTCTGAGCCCAGCTACAGCTCCCCGAGGGCAGGACACACTTTTCTCTGCTTCATCAGACATGTCACACATAGCAGAGATGCAACAAATATTATGTTTCTTCCTTCACTGGTTCAACTTATTGTTTTCTTGTGAAGTTTTATTTCTATTGCAGAATAGCAGGCGCCCTGGGAAATGGCAACATGGGGCATGCCCCACCAAGGAAATGTCCATTCTAATCTTCCAGGCATAGTTCTGGTAACTTTTTCTTGTTCTTGCAGCTCTTACTAACATCAATCTCAAATCCCCTGCTGAGCAGCTCCTCCTTGGGAGAGAAATTATTTTTTCTTATTTCCTACCTGTATCTGATCCCCTAATAGTTCCTCTTTGAGGAAAAACATCTTCCTCTTGGGAAGACCTCCACCCCCAGCTGTCTCTTCAAGACCACTACTAACCCTTGCAGAAGGTTTCCTTTTCTTGGATTTAGAGGAAGCGACAGAGAGCTCTTCCACTCCATTCTCCTGAGGAACATCCCAGGAACTATTCTTTTTCTCTCTTTTTTTAATCTTTTACTTATCTCCTCACACTCCTGAGGAGTATCACTGATTTGGAGTACTTTTCTAAAGATGCAAGGACAACTGCAGTCAGACACTTCTTTTCCAAGGAGATTAGCTTTTCTTCTCCTGATTCTCTAACTTCCTAGTAATCTCAGCAGCTGCTTCCTCTCCCTGAACCATAATTTACAGAACACCGACTGTGTGCCAAGCACTATCTTCGATATTGAGGAATACATGGGTGAAGAAATCAGAAAAACTCCCTCTTATTGTGGCTCTGAGACATCAGTGGAAGCACCAGAGAAAATTAAAGTAAATCTGTGGTATACACTAAAGAGAAAAATAAGGCAAAGAACGATGAATAGGAGGAGTTACTACTTTAAATAATTGGTCATAAACTAAGTGAATAAAATATTTATGATAAGCCTGTTTATGTTGGCAGCATTAATAATCATAAAAATGTATAAATAATTCAAATGTCCAATAATGAAGGGTAGAAAGTCCCAGCACTTGCCTCACGGAGCTGTAAGCGGTTTAAAAACCTTGTTATACATAAAGGATAAGCAGAACGTGCATTTTTTCATGGGAAAAGAGGCTTAATTCCCAAAATGAACTATGTCAATAAAATGTGCTATTTATGATTTGAAAAATAGCTACCCAGATACCAATACACTAACAACAGTGAACAGTGAAGAGTGAGTTTCACTTGTTAGCTACGGACCTTAAATCCTTTGCGCTATCAAATTTCTAACTGAAGTTGTTTTAATCTTGAAAGTCTTTTCATGAGAAGGAAACAATTCTTAACATTTGCCTTATTTTGAGAAAGAAATAAAGAATATTCTGAATATGAGAATTAGAATTCAGCAAAATGAAATACTATGTAAATGACTGAATTTCTTCAAACATAAATATATACCATCAGAAAAACCCTATTTAGCAAGCGTGAACCTTAAAATCAGAAATAATGTAAATATTACTGCACATCTACTGAAAATGTCACTTATAGGCATTGATTTTAATTAGACACTAACATAAAGGATGATTTATCATAATCTAAGCAACTGAGTTCTGCTTCACTAAAACATACACATATTTATGTAGCTTTAGCACACTTTGGTTTAGCAATTAGGAGAGCCTGGCAATGTAACTTGGATACAGTTCCAAAAAGAGGTGGACTAACCCTAAGGACACACATCCAAGACTTGCTCTGAGTCAGTGTGGAGGCTCTGGCTCCATATACAGTAGCCATGCTTTGGGTTCAGCCCCTGGAACATTCTGCTTACACATTAATAACATTTCATTCCTTATCTCTTCAGCCAGAAAATTCACAGTTTGATTATTACAACAGACACTAATCACCAAGTACAGTTCAAACTTGTTTTAGAGTTTGGCCTGCTTAGCTCCTCTCTGACAAGATACAGCAGACATAATTGCACTCTGGTCTTACAGCTCAGCTACCTTGAACTTAGGGGTAGGTTATAACTTGCAATTACCCAGCCTCCCCCAGCTCCCAGCTTTGTGGGGCAGGCCCTGATCTCTCTGACTTCATAGGAACCCTCTGAGAAATCCAGAAGCACTCACTCACCGGGTGCCTTAGTCTGCACAGCCAGTTCTTCCAGAACAGGACTCGGAATTGGTGCCCAGCCGACCCCATGCCTGTTACCCTGCTAGCCAGGAAGCTAGTCCCAGCCCCTACTTATATCTGCAGGCTCAGGCAAAGGCATGGTGATTATTGGTCAATCCCAACAAAAGTGAGTGATGCAAGAGAGATTACTGGTGACTGAAAAAAGGCTGGCATTGAATGTCCCTCTTGTTCTGCCTCTGTTGAGAAATCTCTTTTCACTGGTTGTCCAGGTTCAGGGAGTTGGGTTACAAGAGGTAGCTGCTAGTCCTTCTGGGGAACACTCACACAACTGATGCATGCATCAAAAAGTCATCTTCACATTTAGCACTGTCCCCTCTTTCTCCCTGATGTTCATTGGATGGATTTACTCCTTCTTCTGAAACCTCAGCTGTCATCTGAATTTATCAAAAAAAATTATTTTGAAGTCCTGTGGCAGAGAATTGAAAGAAAAGGAGATGAACCAATGTTCTGCTGATAATGGTGGGGATGGGAGAGAAAGAAGGGAGGAGGATCCAAGGTCAGTAATACTCTCCTTAATAACCTTCATCATCCGTTTCCCCCTAAGGTCCATGCTTCTGAGAGCATGAGTGTGACAGCAGAGATAGGAGACTGATTCACCTTTATTGAGGATTTTTGTGCAAACCCCGGATGACACTGGCGAAATAAGTCAGCCACTCTGCCATCTGTTATTTATCACTATGATCCCAAAAGCTATGATCCTCCTGGCCCCTTCCAGCAGGTTGTCTCTGAACCACGGTGGATTCTTATACACACTTGTCTTTTTTAATTAATTTATTTATTTTCATGCATCATTTTTTGGAACATTATTTGATTTCTCCCCTCAGTGTTTTCCCTGTAGTTCTCCCACCACCATGGCACCTGTAGTTTATCTCAGTCCCTTATGCTCTTCCCTCTTCTGTTTTGATCGCCTTTCCTCCTCCTCATTTGCTGTTTGCTATGGTCACCACATGTCTCATGTATAATCTGTGCAGGACAAGCTGTATGTCTGATACATCAAACATTGCAAATCAGATGTCCTTGCCAGTCAGCCCTTTGTCCAAAATATCATCTATCAGTTTACAAGCATGTTATTCAATTTTTATTATAGGACTTGCCCCAGTGCCAGCTCCTTACCATCCTTGCCACACCATCCCTCATCTACCACTCAATTTGATCCTATGAATTAAGGTTCAATTCCTTAACAAGGTGGATAGGAAGTCAGGTACATCCTGGGGAGAGAAGGAAAGTTGCAGCCAGAATAGAAAGGTAAGGAAGACAAAAATATTCAGGAGACTGAAAGCCAACTTCATCTCTTTCCCAGCTAACCTTTGTACGGCTCTGATCGAATGGCTGTTGTAAATACAACTTTCTCTGTCTGAGCTAACTAGGTCCCAAAGAGTAACCAGTCCCCAGAGAATCATGATATGAACTTAAATATAGGAGATTATCATATACACACTTGACTGGTCCCTTTGAAATGGTATGGTAATGTAGCTTAAAAATCATGATGTAGGGCCTCCCTGGTGGCACAGTGGGTTAAGCAACGCACTATGAAACAAACCCCAGCCACTGCAGCATGAGTTCGATCCCTGCTGCCGGCCAGGGAGGGGACCCACATGGCGCAGCAGACCTCTCCTGCTGTTCCCGCTGCTCCCCTCAGCAGTATACTTCAGTTGATCTGCCTGTTCTGCTCCCCACTTTCTGTGGTGAATCCTCTCACCCCCCCCCCACACACACCTCTGGCCTGTACCCCCGTGCTTGTATGCCTAAATAAATAAAATCTTTTAAAAAAAATCATGATGTAAATTATTCAGTATTTTCAAATCAAATTATCTCTGTCTCTGCTTAAAAGTTATTAGGAACAATAAATAAATAGGAGTTTCATACTATAAGGAATTTTCATGACCCAAAGGTTTTTCATTCAACTGTAATTGATAAGCTTAAAAAAAAAAGCTTGTAGGTAATAAATAACTTGCTTTCTTTCTCTAACACTGAAATTATGTGTTAATTTCATAATTTATCATGAATCTTAATTACTTTCTCTTCTTGCTCTAATAAGAAGCCATAATTCCAAATTGTATCCAAAAGATATTTGTTCAAAAGAAAATTAATTGATAGTAACAGAGTTTTCCATTTCTCAATGATATCTGATGTTCAATGGACAAAGAAAATTAAAAAGTTTTCAAAAATCTACTAAGACTCTTGAGAGAAAAGTTACCCAAACTTATGACTGAAATAATGATTACTGGACAACCTGAGTCCTGATCTTTGCTTCTTGTATACCCTACTCGATTTGAATTCTATTTCTCCAGATGAAAATATGAAATGTAATTTTTTTATCTACTCCAAGGTCACAGAATCAAATGCAAAATCTAAAATTCAAGTTTAACAATGGGATTCAAGGTTTACCACTCTCCCAGGGTCTAAGTGAAGTCAGATTGGAGCAAAACGCTACAGAATCAACATTCTAAACCTTGAGATCCTCAGGAAAGAAATATTCAAACCTGAGGGAGGGAAGGGAACAACTTTGCCAGTCTCTAAAAGCAATCATATTTTTACATGTCTTGTGAGTTTCCAAATATGTTTGAATACAATCCCTGTGATACAAACCAATAAAGTAGGCAGGTATTATTTATTTCATTATAAAGATGCAGAAACGGAAGTTAAGTTTACTGAGAAAACAGAGGTAATCAGAGGACAGCTTGTACATAGACCCTCAAAAAAAGTGGACCTGACTGCCTCATTCATATACTTTGCCTGCCCGTTGGCACGGGGGCCCCTACCTAAAAGCGGCCTCTGCCTATGAGTTGACTGCATTTCAGCTACACTCATGGCTTTAAATACTGCTAATGAACAGACGGTTCCCAAATCCATCCACACATCTGGCCTTTGCTTTCATACATGATGGTGGACTGTCGTGAGCAATCCACAGCATCTTCCTGCCTCTCTGCTGAATTCTGCTGAAATACCTGCATTTGAATATGGCCTCCTATCTCGAAGCCCATGAGGTCCTCTGCAACTATGTCTTCTATCCTCTCACCCAATCCATGAGACTGCTCCTTTAACTTCCAGGCTCACATCAGAGATACAGAGAATTTTAAGTTATTGTCTTACACATGTCTGGAACCATGAGTAACTAAGAAACTCAGTGTCCCTTTCTGTTTCTCAATGCCCCACTGCCATTTCTACTCAACCCCTCTCATGCCAGGAGGGCACAAGTTCTCTGAAAGACTTCTACTTCCCAGGGCTTCAGATGGCAGTGAGGTACAAGCCTCCTATAAACTCAGACCCCAATTTTACTAGGGTTGTGTCTTAGCCCCACTCTGGAGATAACATGCCAGAGAAAACAAAAGACTCTAGAGAATCTTTCCATTCTGGTTTTTCCAATAATCCCATCAGACAACTTTATCTAGACTCTTCAAAGAGGACACACATAAACACACACAAAAATGAATAAACATGCCTCCAAATTATTCAACCTGATATCTTGATCATGACCTTTACTTAAAATACTGATGGAAGACTCTGTTTCTAGTTAGGATAAATTAAGCATATGCCAACCTATCGCTCCCATTGACTGCAACTAAACCTGTACAGAATATAAAAAACACCTGAATATAAAAAGCTAATGGAGAGCTGAAAAGTAAATAAAAGCATACAGATGAGAAGAGAAATCAAACTCTAGAACCCCAAAGGTGGTGGGTTTTCTTTTTGGTTTTTGTTAAAATGTTTGTCACTTCCATAAGATCTGAAGTAGACTTTTGGGCAGCCCAAATCCTAGAAGTTTGAATGACCACAGATGAACAAAATTCCAAGAAATAAACCTTTTACACTATGTAGAGGACCTATACGAGATACCTTACAGTATGGAGCTCCACAGAGTATAGCAACCCCAGATCCATTGTACTGCATAACAAATCTGGGCTCCTGAAAGAGTCGGGGTGGGGCAGTGTTCATAGCCTCAGGTCCCTGTGGTGGGAGGTACACAGCAGCTCTGAGGGAGACAAAATCCTAGCTTCCTAGCTAAGGCTCCAGGAAAGGTGGCTATGGGAACTGATGGCTGTGGGAAACATTACAGAGCTGATGGGGCCTGAGAAAGATACTCTTTTTGTCTGTGTATGACATTCTGAGACCCTCCCAGAGCTAAACCTGCATGGCATGGACAAGAACCACAATAGCAAAGACTTTGAGACTGAACTAACAATAGACATTATCCAGGATTCAGACTGGTCCCTTGGTGTCACATGTATGCAGCAAACCAGAACAGTATTGTAAAGACTTTGAAAATTAAATTAAAATTGGACACACAGCCCACAGGAGATAGATTCAGACTTGCATGGTGAATTTAATGGGCTTGACTGTTAAACTTAAAAAAAAAAAAAAAGATACTACAAATCAACATTCCCACAAGACTTTAATAATTTCCAAATGTTTTGTAACACAATATTCAAAATGTGCAAAATGTGCAGCTTGGATACACAGCTCCTCAAACTATAAAAGAACCAGAAAATCCTTTTTAAAAACTCTCCAGGAAAAGCAGTCAACAGATGCTAACCCCAAGATGACCTAGATGTTGAAATTACTAGAAATACACTACAAGTATTATAACCATGCTCTATTAAGTAAAAGCAAAGACTCTGGAAGCAACTGGAAAAATGGATATCCTCAGCAAAAAAAGAAAAAAAAGTAGCTATAAAAATGAGCCAAATGAGAAACTTTAGAATATAAATATAAAATAGCAGAAATAAAAAAATTCACTGGAGAGGTTCAACAGAAGAATGAATATTAAACATGAAAGCATCAGCAAACAAAGATAAAAGATACCCATTGTAATAACAGGAGGAAAAATTGAAAAACTGAAAATCAGATCCTTGGAGACCTACTTGAAGTTACATGAAATCTTTCTTACTATCTTTGCAAATTACTTTGTATCTACACTTGTTTCAAAATAAAATGTTTTAAAACCCATATAACTACACATTTTAAAAGTAACTGAAACTGAGGCCAAATGGCTAAATTGGTTTGAGACCAAAAAGTACAAGAAAGAAAAAAATATATCTAAACTATTTTCTGAGATTTGCTTTTATAGATATAGTAAAGGCTAGAGGCTTATCAACAGACTTGAACTGGGCTCCAAAACTAAGTGAGAACTGAGAACACAGAAGCAGGCTCTAGCCAAGAAGAAGGGAAGCACAAGAGAAATTCAAAACTCCAGTTATTGGGAGAAGTCTCTTTGTACTACCTATGGGAAGTGCCCTGTAATTAGCCAATGAACTAAAGTCAAGTCCACATTTCTATGCCCAACCACTTTCAGCCAACAAAATTTAAACCCTTTGTTCTTAACTCTGGTCCCCAAATACTGCGTAACCTATTTTTCTTTCTTAATCAGGGTGGGAGATTTGAGTTTATCTCCTATCTCTCTGCCAGTCAATTCACAAATTAAGCTGATTTTTGTTCCCAAATAACAGATGTCATTATCTGATCTACAGCCATCAGCTAGAGGAACTCATTGCTCTCCAACATCACTTCATTATCTATGTAAAAGTAAGAAACCATCTAGCAGAACACCAGTCCTGTTTTTGTTCTTTCAAATTCTACCATGTGGGACTCAAAGAGAAGGAGTCAATCACCAGTTTTAGAAACAAAATTCAATTGATTTTTCTGTACAGTTTCATCACCTTCCCACAGAATCAGTACCATGGTTTTTAGTGAATCTGTTCCCTAATAATATTTTTGGGAAGGGATGTTCTCCTACAGCTTCATGGAGAACATTTTGTGGCTCTTGTGAAGAAAACATCAGACAAGATGTCTTTTGTTTTGAGGAATGAGTCTGTAAACATCATAGTCATCTTACAATCAGCAGGAAGATGAAGCCAATCCATACGAGATATCTTTTGTAAAGAGAATCACTGCGAAGCAGAATTGAGGTCCTGACCAATAAGTGACCCCCATCTTGGATCCACCTTCCACCTGGATAGCTTGTAATGTAAAGTATTAAGCAATGAAGAAGGACCATTACCTGGAGGTCCCTAAACAGATGGTAAAAATCCCCTGCTAACAGGATTAACTGGACTCTCCTTAGTTTGAGACATTGCTTTCAGACAGTACAAGGGTGATTCAGAATCACCCAGAGGGGTAGTTGAACCCTGAACTGTGGATCACGCCCTCAAGATTTTATAATTCTGTTGTATTTGCATTGTTAACTAGTTATCAGCTGATGTTCATGTTACTAGTTCAGTTCTACCCATGGCAAACTGATACTAGTCAATTAGAGACACTTAAACTGGCAAGGACACTGCCCAAATAGTTTACCAGTCACTCACTATCTGAGTTCTTCACCCACACACAAAACTGCAAGACTACTTAGGCTCAGAGAACAACAAAGGGATTTATTTAACAAACCAAGGAAAAGCGGAAAGTTACTGAGGCCAAAAATGGCCTTTACCTCACCCAAAGCTATGTCCAATGTTTCTCAGTCCCACACAAAAGCAGTTAAAATGGTATCTACCTGGACAATAAGCCACAGATCTAAGATGGCATCTTCCTGGCTGCGGACACATGGCAGCCAGACTGTAGGCCAGAGTCCAACTCAGGAAGACAGCAGAAGACGCAACAGGAGATATTCCATGAGGTGCCGGGATGCCCCAGAGCAGCACTGCACCAGCAACACTCAAGGCATCAGCGGCTGAACAACCCACAACCCAATAAGTGGCCACACTCACGCATCTCAGCAAGACGCCTAGCTCCCAGGTCTTCCCCTTCTCTGCCAAGCCACAACAGCAGAAAAACCAAAAACAGTTTCAGTTGCCGGCTACTTGCAAAGACTTTAAACTTTTTCTCTCTGATGTTGGCTGCTGGAGGCCTCCACCTTCAGAGGCCCACAAGTCTTCTAGAAGGTCGGTGTGGTGGAGGCCCAAATCCCAATAGTTGAATCACAGTTACGACAAGATGAAGACTCCCCATCCCCAGCTCCCTTTCTGCAGTGCCTTATATAACTATCAGTTGCCTCAGCCCACTTTTTAGCATTTTCCCTGGGGCTATCTATCCTCACCAGCAAACCGCTCCACCTGGCACTGCATGTAACAGTCTTTTGGCTTTTCCCACCAGTTACAGAACCACTGTGTTGAGCTAATTGCTTCTATTCTGTCCCATTTCCTAAATGGTTCTGAGGTCACCTGCAGGGTAACCATGCCTCTTGAACCAACATGCTTAAACCCTATGTGATTCAAGGTAACAGTCTCAAAGGGAGAGAAACCTTCCCAAGCTGGATGTCTTCCCTTCCATCAGGAACAATACCCTCAGTATCATATCATAAATACCCTTATATCAACAAAATTATCACTAAGCAAGCCATCCAGGTTGTGTTTATTTAGGGATTAACAATAACAGAATTCATTTTGTATGATATGAAATAGAAGTCCCCTGCAGCTGAACCTCAGGAATTACCTTCTCCCTGCATCTGGCAAACCATTCCTGAGAAATTCCACACACCAAACACTCTTTGAAACACTGGTCATAAAGGGGATTCTGGTTCCCTTTCAAGGGGAAACAACAGTTTCAGTGTGAGGCAGCAATTGCTCACAGCAGAGCCTGCAGCATGCCACCAGACCACAGAGAATAGTGGTGCCCCTCCACATGAGTCCGTGGGAGCCTATGCAGGCTTCCATTTGTCAAGCCCTGGACAATCTATAAATCCTGTTTATTCCATTAACTTCTCTGGCTCATAAAGGGCTGGGACATTTTTCTCATTTCATGAAGCCTCAGGTAAAGGAAAGTTCTGGGACCTGAGCTCACTTACTATAAAGGGGCAGATGGCAAGGCAATGTCTGGACTTCTGGAACTCCCATCCTCCCCCCCAGGCCCTCCACATGACTTCCTAAAAATCCCTTGGGCCACAGACACCCCATCTGTTAATTATTGCTAAGGATCAAGAAACTGATGATGTTGGCAGTCAGGAGAAAGGCAAGAATTTGTTTATTGGTCATAGAGATCCTCCTCAAGAAAACTGAAAAGAATAATTATGGTTCCGGGACTCCCTGGTGGCAAAGGGGTTAAGCACCACACTATGAAGCATCCTCAGCCACTGTGGCACAAGTTCGATCCCCAGCCAGGGAGGGGACCCACATGGCACAGCAGAACTCTCCTGCCTCACCCGCTGCTCCCCTTGGCAGTATACTTCGGTCATTCTACCTGTTCTGTTCCCTATTCTGTCTCTGGTGAATCCTTTCAACACCCCCCACACACACACACACCCCTCTGGACTGTACCCCAGTTCTTGTATGCATAAGTAAATAAATCTTTAAAAAAAAAATAATTATGATTCCATCCATGGGTAATAGCAGATTAAATACCTAACTTGAGAGCCCAGGTCGATTTTTCTGATCTTATGATCAGATAAACAGATGATCTGGAAAACTAATAACCATATTTTGAAATAATAGAACTGGTTTCACTATTGGTCAAGACAAGTTATCCTTTCATTTCCTCTTTTGTCTAAAGAGAAAGTAAGACCATCAACATAGTTCACTCCCAGCATCATGCTACATCGCTGCAGATATCGCACTTGACAAATTTTTACAATGACAAATTTGCTTTTATCCTTCTACTTTTCAGCCACCAGATATTTTAAAATTATTCTATTCCTTATTCCAACTCTGTTACAGGGCAGGGAGAGGGGCACCCCAGAACCTCCAAACCTGCCTGCTCTAAATAGACCTGTAATGGACAGGAGTTTTTTTTTTAATTTATTTTTTTGTTTTATACACACACACGCACACACACACATACACAGACATGCACACACATATACTTTACATCATTCTTCCCTTTTGTACAAGGTATGCTTTCTCCTCTCAGGTATAGTCCCCATATAGTTCCCACCACCACTAATTCACTCCTGCACCATCACCATAGTCCCTTGGGCTCTTCTCTCCCCTATTTTGGAGAGTTCAGTAGTTCTTATTGGGCAGACATTATCTTAGTTATTTTCTGGGATTAGAGATTGTGATGTTTTCCAGGTACTCACTTCTGACCAGGGATATAGGGAAGCCTGAATCATGAGTAGCTCCTGACAAGTCCCATGTAAATTGATGATGTAAATTCAGGACAATTGACCAATGAGATTTCTGAGTTTGTTTACAAGCTGTTAGGGGTACAGCTAGATAATCTAAGGGTCATGGCCAGTCTATGTGCCAGTCATTTAGGCTTTCAAAGGTCCAAGAAGAAGAGAACCACACAGGCAGAGATAAATCCTGCTGGGATTTATACCATTCCTGCTAATGTGGCATTGTTACGGATTTATTTGCAGGGGTTGTTGCACTTATTCATTCAAGCCAGGAGTTAGTTAAGTTTTGGGTATACTCGTGACTCAAACCTCCATTCTAAAATAAACAGTTGTTCTAAGTGTCTTACAAAGACAGGTACTATTAGGGCGAACTTTTCATGACTAGGGGCAGATCTGACTTAGATAATCACAAGAACATAGGGGGATAATTGTAGTACTGTTTGTATAGTGTCTAATTAGGAACATACAATTATAATTAGAGAAAGGAAAAACAAGGCAATGGAAAACATATCTGCAAAATATAACTCTGTAGCTATGTTTAAAGGAATCTGAGTGTTGCTTCTGTTAATATTAGCTTTCGATTATAGAAATGTCTGAGGGGTCCCCAGCATCATGGAAAGAAAGATTGGGGATTTGGAGGGCAGATTGATTAGTCTGGAAGATTATCTCCTCTAACAATTGCATAAGAGATGCAAATAATTGTGTTATCATGCCAGGCCAAGGAACAGGGGAAAAGGACAAACAAGAGAAGAAAAAAAGGTAAGTGAAGGAGTCTGACAATTTTGATGGATGTGCCCTACAGATGAGAACAAGTTATTAAATTAATCAATTTTCAGAGGTCTTTGTGGGTTGAATTATATGAGACAAAGGCCACTGGGGTGTGAAATTTTCAGGAAGAACTATATTTCTATTGGGTTTTATCCAGAGACCTGTGTAGAGAATAAAATACAACTATTATGAACCCTTTTCTATTGTTCTACTTCCAAGCTAGTTATTGTTTTAGTATGATCACCTCAGGGGAGATTGCTACAGTGTCTGTTTTGCTGTGCTGAAGAGACAGCTCATCCATTCCCTCTGATTTCCTCTGTTTTTAGATTTCTGAGCATTGATAAGCCCGAATCTTAACTACTGCTATTTCAAAGCAAGAGCAGAACTTCTAATAAGTCAGCTACTAGTTCTCAATTTGGGTTCCAAAGGTCATGAACTTCTTTGTTTTCATAATATACCCTAGTCATGTACTGCCCCAAAGGCAATGTTCTGTCTGTATGCAGTTCACTGATTTCCCCTTTGCTAGAACACATGCTCTAGTTGAAGCCACAACTTCTGCCTTTGAACTGAGGTGGCTTGGGGAAGCATTCCACTTTCTAGAACCACTGTGGAAGTACTGATGAAATAACCAATATGATATAATTTATCATTCTTATATAAAATCTATCCAGAAATAGTCTAGGTGCGTTAAAGGGGTTTTCTTTAAATATTGTAGCGGAGTTAAAAATTGTTCAGTTATATTTAGGTAGTCATGACGTAAATGAATTTTTTTTCTGTAAGAGAGGGTAAAACTGTAGCAAGGTCAAGCCCAGGGATAAATAGAGGCTGAATGTAAACAGAAGACAGTAGAAGTAATTTGTATGATGATAAGTCACAGCTAAGTTCAACAGAGAAGAGCAGGGTAAGGAACGTAGATATCTCACATTTCTCCACTTACAGTATCAGGAGTAACTTCTACTAGTTTGATGGGGCAGCTACTGCTCACAAGGGGAGTATGAAGCCCTTGACTGCAGCAGTCAACAGCTTAGTGGAGGTTCACCTGCTGTTGGCTCAGAGCCCTAAGGCATTTTATTTTGTCTTATAAACAAGGAAAACCACTTTTCATAATTTGGAGAGTCTAAAATAGGTGTTTGAGGAAAGGCTCAAAGGAAGTTTATCCTCCTTCATCAAGTATAAAACATCTTGGGTTCCTCAGAAATAAATAGGTTGTGGATCTGTGAGAAAGTGGGCACATACAGTCAGGTACAACAGAGTTCTAGGAATCCTCTAAATCATCTGATGGTTTTATTTTTTTTATTTTTTTTATTAAAATATTTTCAATTTACATATACTTGCCATTAATTGTAATCCCCATGTATTCCCCATCACCATCTCACCAGTGCACCATCACCTCAGTCCCCCGTGCTCCCATCTGCCC
>JAGFMF010011868.1:6331531-6376401 GCA_019455555.1 Galemys pyrenaicus | reverse complement strand
CTTCGACTGTCCACGCCTGCCCCCAGGCAAGCAGCTCCTGGCCTTGGCGTTTTCCGACCGGCCTTCAAAGCTCAGATCTCAGCCTGCTATGATGGCCCCACCGCCCGCGGTTCCCCAGGCGTGAGAAATTCCAAAATGGCACTCCCCAGGAGCGGAGCAAGCCAAAAAGTCCCAATATGGCACTCCCCAGGAACCAGGCTCGCCAGGATCCCGCGTCCGGTTGTGCCTGCAACCCAACTCAATCCCGCTCCATCCGTCTGCTCCAGCCCCGGACAAGTAGCTCCTGGCGTCTGCGTCTTCCCACAGACTTTTAAAGCTCAGAACTCAGCCTGCAATGGTGGGTCCGCAACCCACGGTTCCCCCGGCGCGAGAAATTCCAAAATGGCGCTTCCCAGGAGCCGAGCAAGCCCTGATTCAGACTGGGATTTACTGGCGCTCCAGTTCAGCTTTGCTCTGTCTGTCTACACCGGCACCAGGCAAGTAGTTCCTGGCCGTGGCACCCTCTGACTGACTCCCGGAGCTCAGATCTCTGCTAGCAAGGGCTGCTCCACAGCCCGCGGTTCCTCCAGCGCGAGAAATCCCAAGATGGTGTTCCCGGGAGCCGGGCACGGAAAGATCCCCACTGGGGCTGCACTGCCGTTTTAGCTTGACTTTGCTCTATCCCTCTGCAGCCGCCCCTGGCAGCAGCTCCTGGTGGAGGAGTTCTCCGGCCACTTTTTACAGTTCAAGCCTCCGTCTGCATGGGCTGCTGTGCATCCGGCAGTCCCACTGCCCCTCTCTGCTCTCGGAGTGGCGCCCTCGGGACGCCAGGGAATGCCCCATCCTTATTTCAAACAGAGTTCATTTAGAGATTCCTACCGCTTTCCGTCGGGCTGATGTTTCCTGTATGTAAGCTGATAGTCCGTTTTCTGGCTTTTCTCTTTGCTTTTTTGGCTTTCCCTGTTATGTGTATCTGTACACTATGCGTCTAGCATCTTCACTCTGCCGCCATCTTGCCGGTCCCATCTGATGGTTTTAGTCATGAGATAAGACTGGATAGTTTCCTTCTTAAAAGGATCTATTAATATTCCTTGAAGTCTCAGAGTAGGTTTAAGTTTTTCCTAGTTGCTTTAAAAAAAGCTTACTAGTTTTTATATCAAGTATAAACTTTTTCTTTCACATGCTGGGAGTGAGGGAAGCATAATAATAAATTACCTACATAATGTAAAGGAAGGACTGATCTTTGAAAGGAAGCCCTAAAGGGCTTCAGGTAAGACTGAAAAAAGTAAATTAGTGATTCTGTAAAATTTTAGAGCCTAACTGTCCATGTGTACAGTTCATTTTCTCAAGTAAATTCTTGGATATTTCGTGGGATGGTACTAAAGATTTATAGCATAGCTCACCTGCAGTAAAATGAGCCATGTCTGGGAATATGTCATAGTAACAAATGGAAACTTACAGACAATACATAACACGGGTATTACAATTTATTGATGACTCCAGGGTCTTGAACAGATCTGCACTGGTGATTATTGGTTAGCTGTTTGTTTTGGTTTTTGTCTTTCTGGAAACAGCAGTCTTACAAGAACTGATGCAAGGACTTATAGGAGTATTAGGACTAGAAAATATGGGATGGAGGTCATTAAAAAGTCCTGGGGAGATGCATCTCAGTGAAGGATAAAAAAGAATCTGAGGGCCTCCCTGGTGGCGCAGCGGGTTAAGCAACACACTATGAAGCAAACCGCAGCCACTGCAGTACGAGTTAGATTCCTGCTGCCGGCCAGGAGGGGACCCACATGGCGCAGCAGACCTCTCCTGCCTCACCCGCTGCTGCCCTCAGCAGTGTGTTTCGGTCAGTCTGCCTGTTCTGCAACCTGCTCTGTCTCTGGTGAATCCTCTCACCTCCCGTGACTCTGGCCTGTACCCCAGCTCTTGTATGCATAAATAAAAATAAATCTTTATTAAAAAAAAAAGAATCTGAATCTGATTAGTTTATTCCACAACCTGAATTGTTTCATATGCCAGGATAAATATATCATCCTGTGAGAATGGCCCATATCGAAAAAAGCAGATACAAGTGTTGTTAAATGTAGAGAAACAGAAACTCTCCTGCATTACTGGTGGGAATGCAGACTGGTCCAGCCCTTATGGAAAACAGTATAAAGATGATTCAAAACATTAAAAATGGATCTGCAATGTGACCCATAATTCCACTCATAGTTATCTACCCTCAAAATTCAAAATCACTAACTCAAAAGTAAACATGCATTCCCATGTTTATTACAACACTATTTACAATAATCAAATTTTGGAAACAACCTAAATGCCCCAAAATAAACGAGTGGATCAAGAAGACCTAGTGTATATACATGCATATACACACATACATTGTACACAATGGAATATTATTCGGCCATGCAAAAGATGGGCTCATGCCATTTTTAACAACACAGATGGAGCTGGACCCTTCCAGTTTTCACTATTGCTAAATGAAATTAGTCAAAAGGGGAAAGATAAATACTAGAAGGTGTCATTTATGTGAAATATAGAAAAACCAAACTAAGGGTCCGATAAAGACAAGCTTAAAAACTGGTCTTTGAAAGCTGACTATAGAACTGACAACTCTGGAGTCATCAATAAGATTGTGATACCTGCATTTTTCATTGTCACTAAGTTCATTCAGAGGGGGAGGTGGTGGAGGTGGTGTTAGAATAAAGAGGGAATGAATCACAATGGACTATAGTGGTGGACTATACATAATTTGGTGGTATGTGCACTATGGTAGCTATATCTGACAGAGGTATCCTAATATTACCTCAATAAGATGAATTAAAAATTAAATTAAAAAGAGGCATGAATGAGGACCTTCTGATGGAGACAGTCTAGATTGGTCACACCCCACAACCATGCACCAGGATAAACAGATGTCAATAGAACTTGGAGGGTCAGCAACAAGAAGACCCCAATCTGAGACAGCTTATTTCCTGTGATTCCCAATACCCCAAAGAGATAGGGATATTAAAGTACTTGGTCAGTACCAGTGCCGCTTCCTAGGTGTCTGAAAAGAAGTCACCATGGATGCTGCTTCAGTGCCACCTCTTGACACGAAGACATTCCAAAATAAATAAATAAATAAGCTCTGATCACTAAATAAGACAAAATGGAAGATGAGTTCATTGCGAGGCTTTGGACCTGCAAGTCAGGGAACTCAATGTTACAGGAGCAATGACTTCCAAGTTGCTCTCAGCCTAATGGGTTTTTTTAAGACTTTATTTATGCATACCAGCACTGGGGTATAGACCAGAGGTATGGGGGGTGAGAGGATCCACCAGAGACAGAGCGGGGAACAGGCATATGGACCAAAATACACTGCTGAGGGGAGCAGCAGTGAGGCAGGAGAGGTCTGCTGCACCATGTGAGTCCCCTCCGTGAAAGGAGACACATGAAAGAGACAGAGATGTGAGTGAGAGACCCATGGGCAGTTTGATAATGGCAGCTTTTGCCTTCATTTGTTTTTTTGATTTTTGCTCATTTCATCCCAGACTTGTCTCGCTCCTTCTGCCTCTTTCTTGTGTCTCCCCACCAGAAGGTGCCTTGGACTTGTGGGAAGTTTTTGCGCCTCAGCAGTCCTGTTCTGTGCCAACCCCATTTGGGTGGGCATTTTCCCACAAAGGGGTGGGTAAGTTTGGGTGAGTGCTTCATGGGGAAATTGCTTTAACTATATTCTTTCTGTTCTATCACACACTAATTATATTAAAGTTTTTTTAAAAGATTTATTTATTTATGCATACAAGCACTGGGGTACAGGCCAGAGGTGTGGGGGGTGAGAGAATTCACCACAGAGAGCGGGGAGCAGAACAGGCAGATCAACAGAAGTACACTGCTGAGGGGAGCAGCCAGCACAGCAGGAGAGGTCTGCCTTGACATGTGGGCCCCCTCCCTGGCCAGCAGCAGGGACAGAACTCGTGCTGCAGTGGTTGCGGTTTGCTTCACAGTGTGTTGCTTAACCCACTGCGCCACCAGGGAGGCCCATATTAAAGTTCTTTTCCACTGACAGCCTTACACACTAGAGTATGTTTGGTTTTGATACAATGGATGGAAGAACCCATTTACAGCAGACAGATTTGAGGGTTTTGGGGTACCTGAGCTAGGTAAAGACACTTCTCTCTCACTCAACCAAAGGAAAACCATACCCCAGCTATCCAAGTGTGACTAGGTATGTTGCCCTTCAATGGGAGATCTTTTGGGAACCAAACCTGAAACAAAGTAAGAGTGTGTAACACACCTAAGGGAGAATCCAGAGACTCCAGTGAAGGTTTTGGTAAAAAATAGTGAAGATTAAAGATTTTATTCCTTCTAGGAGACCAAGACTGGCCAGAGTTGGAGTCTTATTTTCCTATCACTGTCCATACATCCATTTATCTTAGGACTAGTGTTCAGAGTTTAAAAGATTGCATGCTACTGAAGAGTAATGCACTTATTTGAGTAGAATTGAAATAAATTTCTTTTCAAATAGAAATGTGAATATATATGAAAATAATGCATTTTTGACAATCTGCTATGATTGATTTGGCAATAAGGATGAAGTTGTCACTTAGAGTACATGACACATCTGAAAATTGAGTGAATTAAATTTTCAGCTCTGAGGTTGAATGGAATATAAACATTATTAAATGTTTATATTAAACATAAATATTTATATTAAACAACTATTAAAACAAAAGTACAATGAATATCTTTGTTTCTACTAAACTTCTGATAAAAGACAGATGTAGGTTTAAAATTCTGCTAGTAGGTTCATAGCTTTTCAAAATTATTTTCAGAGATGGTGATGGGGAATACATGGGGATTACAATTAATGGCAAGTATATGCAAATTTTAAAATATTTTAATAAAAAAAATTATTTTCAGGAATACATAATCAAAAACTGAAAGCTCACTGCCTTACAGATACCTAGACTTAGCGATATTATAAACTTCTGCGGCTTTGTGGTATGATAATGTGCGTGTCTGTGTCTGAGTATAAATGATTTTTATTCCTGGATCTTAGCACAGAACTTCAAAAACCCTTGGAATTTTCTGAGTGATGTGAGTGTCTTTTGTTATGTTTATGTTCCTCCAAAGTTCATGTCAGAGCCCTAATCTTCAGTGTCAGAGGACTAGGAGGCGAGATGTTTGGTGGACATGCTTGATGGGATTAGTGTCCTTTGAAGAGAAAGAGAGAACAGAGCACTCTCATTGTCTGTCTCTCTCTGCCACTATGCAAAGACACAGCAACAAAAATGGCAGTCTGGAAGGTAGTAAGAGTGGCCTCACCAGGGAACTAAATAAGCTGTTACCATGATCTTGGATTTCCAGCAAACTTCCAGATTATAATTATAGGAACAGCTCAAACTTTATGACATCTTTTGCAAAACCTGATCAAATTTTCTAGAAAATGTCTCATGTTGATATTCACTATTCTTTACTATGATCTTTTTGCATCACAGGATCAACTATCACTTCAAGAAACCACATTTACTAGGCCACCTGTTGTGTGTCCAATGGAGGCAGCTTACCATCACCAGATTTAATCTAAATTTCCAATAGACTCCTAAATATAGCTAGAGACTAATGTGGCAGTTCGATAGATGGTAATCAAGACTGCAGAGACTGTGTTCTCCCACAGGCTTTTGCTTTTAACAACCTGGGTGACTGTCAACAGGGAAAGCAGCAGCTCCCAGACTCCCATTAAGCTAAGCTTGGAAACAGCTACAGAAGTGCTAACGTGGTATCTCCAGTATGGGCTATGACACACCATAGTTGATTTTTCAAACTCTCTTTTCTAGGGACTGTGTTAAGGCTTAATTCCTGCTGTGTGGCCTCACCCCCTGAGAAGGGACAAGTGAGAAGTTGTCTCACCATATAGTGAGGAGCTATATATAGCAAATGTGCACAGATAAAGGTTAATCTAAGCAATTTCTCCTTGATCTTCAAACATGCATTCCTGCACATTGATAAAAGTAATGCCAATGCATTTGTTCAAATTTAAAGTGTAGAACTATCATATGCCCAGTATACATGCAATGGATTACCATTCTGCCTAAGAAGGAATAAGATTTTGATATATGTCATTACCTTGTAAACAAAGTGAAATCTACATCTCCCTAGAATAGGCAAATTCATGGAAACAGAGAGCAGAGTAGAGTACCAGGAGCTGGAGAAAGGGGAGTTATTATTCACTTGGTACAGAGTTTAAGTTGGGGGTGATGAAAGATTAATCTGTGAAGATAGGGATGACTGTTGTATAATATCGTAAAAGTATTTAATGTTACTGAATTGTATATTATGAATTATTAAAATGATGAATTATAGCTACTTTACCACAATACAAACAAGAAAGAAAGAAAAGCTAAAACAGTGTTGTCACTCAAACATAAACACATGTAATGGAAAGTAATAAACACTTCCAATCTACTTACTGACAGCTCAGTGCCACCTGCTGCTTCATGAACAGGAGGTACCGGGACTCATGAACAGGAGGTACCGGGACTCGGAGACACCAAGTCACATTCAGATCATCTCTAGCAGTTGCCAAGAACAACAACAATCAGAAGTGCTGTCCACATCCCAAGTGTTATTCTACACGCTCTGCCAAATTTCTCACTGATGGACAGTAAACTGGTTTTCTCCTGTAGAAAAAAAAAATCTCATAGAAAATGGGGTTGCCTGATGCAGGCCCTAACAGGTGATCTGCTCTAGGTACAGCTAGCTGTGCAGAGCCATTCCACCTGGCAGGGGTTTCACACAGCTTACCTGTCCCTCTCTCTCCATGAGAACTCAGTTGCTCCAGGGTGCAAAACAAATCATCCCACACCCCTCTGGGCTCTTCTCAGGCTAGAGAGGGGATCAAAACAGCATTACACTGGTTAGCAAAGGAAAAACAATTAATTTCATAACATACACATGGAGAATTGATGTGGTTTTAAATCCCAAAGAATAATGGAACAGGTCCAGGATATTTAACCTGGGTTTAGACCTTTGTTATCAAGCACAGAAGTGGAGAGATTTCCCCAACACAGGTAAGAAGAAAGTGAACTCACCCTTCCTCTGAGAGTCAAGATGAGCTACTTAGTAGGGGAGTGGGAGGCAGAGGGAGCAAAACAGGAGAGGGAAGAGCACAAGAGACTATGGTGACAGTTCACAGGTTTCTTGGTGGTGGTAATTTTATGGGGATTACACCTGAGAGGAGAAAGAACAATGATGTAAAAAATATACACATAAATATTTTGAAAAGATGAGCTACTTAGATAGAAATGTTTACTCACAAATCTAGAACTTGGGTGAGGACCCCAAGCTACAATCTTCTGTCCATAAAAGGGAGACCAGGATTGTTTCTTCAATTAGGGGCCAAGGATTTGGAAGGAAACAGAAGTTTCTCCTAGATGTCAAGGCCCTCACTGTTTGCAACCTAAGGCAATCTGCATGTTTAAGTAAAGGTAATAGAGCTCCTGACACTCAGGAGTATGGATTGACCTCCAGTCTCATATCGAGGTGACAAGAGGCCTCCTCTGGGTCTGTTGGGAAAAGTCTATCAGACCCTCTGCAGGGACTCCATACACCTCTGCTGGCATGGGCATGAGTCTCGATATTCCTCAGCTCCCCATATAAATGGCAGATTTTTTCTTCTCTTTTCAAGCCCTGAGAACATCTCCCTAGTTCTATCACAAGAGTGAAATAAAATCTTTAGTACATGTTTGCTTTCATGTCTGCAAGTGTCATGACTACCCTTCATGAACATTCCCTTTAACGCTTTTCCACAGGACACCAGGGACAGCCCAACTGAGAGACCAGGAGGCTGGAGGGGCCACATGGTCAAAGACAGATTCAGTCTTCGAATCACTTCTGATGGTGCTGCTATTACTGGGCAACCTCAGGGCGAGGGGGTGGAGAGGGGGTGGGAGTGGGGTGAGGGAAGCAGGGGTGACCCAGGTTGTGAGTCCTCACCCATACCCTTAAGAACACAGGAAAAGACCCAAAAGCTGACACTCAGAGAGAAATGGACAAAAAAAGGTTTGTTACAATTGTAATGAGAAGGAGAACAGAGAGAGAAGATTATCTGGCCAACTCGTCCTACCAGCAATGCTGTCTGAGCTGTGATGCAGAGTCCTAGGGCAAGTTTGGGATAATTAGGCAGCTTCAGGGGCAGTGCAGGCAGGGACTTTGGGAGAGTTAAGGAAGGCTCCAGAGATTGGTGCAACAAAGGGGACTGATCAAACACCCCCCAGACTAGGGGCAACAGAACACTGAAGAATGAGGAGGATAAAGAAAGTATGCTAAGATAAGGGTTGGGACACAGACACTTAGTTCTGGACTCAGAGACTTTAAGGCAGTGAGTGAGACCACCAAGAACAAACCAATCACAAAGAGACCGATGGGGCTTTAGAATAATTAGGGAAAGAAGGAGTATACTCCCTGAGACACTACTCCACTTCGGCTCCTTGCCCCTTCTTGGCCTGCTTCCACCAGCCTGGGAGTCCCACTTTATTTCTGTTTCTTTTCTCCTTAATAAACTTTTTCATTCTCTAAACAAATTTGGCTCTTATCACTTGCTATTTGAGCGTCAGTGAAGTTCCTGCTGCAGCTGCAGCTTCATGAGACACGGATCCATGGTGGTCTAGTGGCTGGGACTCAGCGCTGCCCCTGCAGCCTGGGATCCATTCTGGCTGGAAGACTAGACCCGAAGACCTGAAGTTATGGTGCAAATGTTACCAGGAAAAATCTAAACACTAACACTAGTCAGAATCTCTCTCATGGGCTCTGAGTCTTTGCCCTCACTGCCATTACTCCACAAGGAAAAGGAGCTTTGGTACAGCAAAACAGAAAAAAAAATTAACAGGCTGTGTATGTTAGGGATGGAAAGGGCTCTGACACGCTCCCTGGGGATGATCTGGGAGGCCCAAAAGGCCTGGGAAGAGTCATTTAACTACACACAGACCTCACCCTGTAATACTTCTCCCTCTCCCACATACACACACACTTCCACATTCAAGAAGAGGGGGAAAAGCAGAGTTCCAACTAGTCCAGAAACTGAGAGGAGTGATGTGAGCAAAATATTATTTCCTAAACTGAATCTGTAATTACCAACTCTCAATCCCAAGTTTATGGAGTAAATTTACCAACAATAATAGCCTTTCGCTCATTTAACTTCCTATTGAATTTCTTTCCAAATATAACAATAAAAATACTGCACACCTCCTACAACTAAATATTCTGGAAATACTGGGACATGAAAACACCACAGAGAAAACTATGGAAATCTGGAGAAACCTGGTCATTCCTTTCACCTTGGGACTGGCCAGGCAGAGGCGAATTAGCGTCTTTATTATCAGAGTCATTATTAGCGTCTTATCCTCACCCTTGGCCCCCTGCATGTGTGCAGATATGAGCTGGCTCTGTTGACTCCTGAGGGAGGTATAGTCTGGAATTTCCTCATCTGTAATATGGAAATAATGACAATGTCTGCTTTGTTCTGGAAGGACAGAAAGCTGCAGGGAGCGGGCAGCCTCAGAAAGCAGAAGCTGCCCCAAGCAGTAAAGCAGGAAGACTTTTAAGGCTTTTTTCTGGGTGGGGATACCCATTCAATGAGTGTTAGGCAAGAGAATTCATATAAGTTGCATTGTTGGCACCGACCACAGTGACTGTTTGATAAATATTTTCCATTATTAATAGCTCTTGTCTACTGAGTTGATCCTGCTATGTTGGGTTTCTTTGTTATTTGAAAATAATTTTTAATTGAAAATAATATGTATTGAGCAGTAGGTACAACAGTAATGTTCCTTACTTCAGTCACAGCCTAAATCAAGTTGTGATCAGCTTGATTGT
The DNA here is from genome assembly GCA_019455555.1 of Galemys pyrenaicus. Taxonomy (NCBI): domain Eukaryota; kingdom Metazoa; phylum Chordata; class Mammalia; order Eulipotyphla; family Talpidae; genus Galemys; species Galemys pyrenaicus. The sequence continues at coordinate 6,366,558 of JAGFMF010011868.1, read as the reverse complement.
ATTTTCTTAAATGTGAAATGTACTTCAAAGAGTATTTTAATAATTTGAGTGAGCTAATGATCCAGAAATTTCACTTTTTGTTATATACCCAAGAATGCAAAAACACTAATTCAAAGAGAAATATGCACTCCTATGTTTACTGCAGCTCTATTTACAATAGCTAAATTTTGGAAACAACTTAGGTGCCCAAAGACAGATGAGTGGACCTGGAAGATGCGGTTTATAAACACAATGGAACACTACTCAATTCTGTAAAAAGATAAAGCCTTGTATTTTTTATGACATGGATAGAGCTGCAAGGGACAACATTAAGTGAAATAATTAAGGAGAAAGACAAGAATCAGATAGTGTCACTTTTATGTGGAAAATATAAAAACAAAACAAAAAGTCAGATGAAACCAAATCAGTAACAAACTCCAAAATCTAACTGAAGAACTGAAGCTACCAGAGGGGGAGGGTTGGGGGAGAACAAAGTGGGGAGGGGGCACAATGGACTAGGGGGAGGACTTTCAGTGCCCTGTGGTGGGTGTGGAATAATGTGTACCCAAGGGTATGAACCGCTAAATCACATATAATGTAGTAAAACAATATCACCTCAATAAAACAATTAACAGAGCCAGAAGTGAAAAGGCAATAAACTCAACTGCCCAAAGTCTAGCTCAGAAAATAGAAAATTTCTCTTGGGGAACCCATGCAGCTCCTCCCCAATACATCTGCCCCTGGTACCATTGCCCTGAATTTTGGGGTCTCTCAACCCTGGATATGATAGTTTCTCCCAGTCTTACCACACAATATATTTATTAGGCAGGTGTTCTGTTTTGCCTACATTTGAACTTTAAATAAATGGAATCATGATGTCTATGTTACCCTACAAATTGCTTTTTTCATTTAAAATATTATCTGTGAGTTCTTTCTACACTAATGAGTGAGGCAGCAATGTATTTGTTTTCACTGTACTGTGTTGTCCGAGCATAACTGTATGTGTCCACTCCCCATTGGGTGGCTATTTGGGGTGGCGTGGTATTGTGAGGGGACCAGATCTTTGGACCTGAGGATGTTTGCAGTGTCATCCCCGAAAACACTTCAGAAAGGAAATTTAATCTACAAAGTTAGTTGTCATAGTGCAAGTGGAATCATTATTTGCTTCTCATCAGAATGAGAGTGAGAAGGGGTTTGTCCTGGGTGTCAGGCACAGCAGCCTCAAGAGCCCCCTTGAGGCTGGGGGACGTGCCAACCAAGGCCAAGTGACAGGCGTTCCTCACAGCAGTCAGCAGAGGGCAGCAAAGATCCACCCCGCCTGCCTTAGCTTGGCCTTAGCATCTGAGAGAAACTTAAACAGGAGCTGTATCTTCCTCCTCGCCCCAGAAGTGGGTAATCAGTGCACCACTTTTAGAAAGTTCTCCCAGCAGTGGGTGGGATAGAGTGCCGAAGACCAGCTCCAGCTATGGAACTGGAAAAGACAGGTTGGCGGATGAAGGAATTAGGGAAGGGAATGAGAAAATACGGACACTCCTTTTAGGGTGCAAGTATCTTCTGCTGATAGCCTCAGCAGGTCTTTATACATTACAGGCAAGCAGTGGGATTGCATCAGTATTTGCATAAAACAGAAATAACAATTATTACATTTTTCTTAAGAATAGCCTGGGGTCTTAGGACTTTTAGCCAAGATTTATAACCTATACAATTTCGAAATATAAAACAATCATGTTTCTATTAGTATCCTATTTTCTGTGGTTATTTAGTTTATTCATCAATGTCAAGGTAGGCAGAGCAACTTTGCGTAATCACAACTAATGATTTTACTTTTACTATGAATATAAGATGAAGTACTAGTCACAAGGTCTGAGGTCAAACTAAAGTCAATACCTAAAAAACTACAGACCCCCCAATAAAAGGGAAATACTAAAATTAAAACTTAAAGCATATCTAAGTCCTATTTTAATCTTTAAAAGGAGACACTAACTTCATTTCATCCTGAACCTAAAACTGATTAGTAATGTTTTTTGTTATTAGGGAGTTTTTCTATATATGGTTACATTTTAAGTAAACAATAGCAGGGAAAAAGGGGAGAAGGGTAAGAAGGTTATGCGACTCATTCATTGCCAAGGAAACACAGAGCCTTTCATACTGGGCCAAGCCACAGAGGTCACTCCTTGGTTTCCGGGACTAGTTTCCCTTAATAGAGGTTTAGGTCTGGGAAACTATATTTAATAACTAACTTTTGAGTTGTTATTATTAAACAACCACATTTCGATGACAACTCTAGTTTTTTATCAGTGGTCTTATGGTATCGGTTTTAGAGGATTTTGTGTTACATTATTTGTCAATCAGTAATTCATCTTGCCAATCAGTAATTCATCATCAAAATGCATAACAACCAATCATTTTATTTAGCAGGACAGCCAATTTTACAACCACCCCCTGTAGGTGAATTTCCAGTTGGCACTTGATCATGCCTTTTACAGAATGGTAACTGTGATGTCAGCCAAAACAATGGAGATCCGGCAGGGCCAGCTTATGGAGCACCCTGACATCTCAGGAGTGTCCCTCATACCCGGACCATCGTCAGACAATATGAGTAGCATGGCTCACACCAATAGAGAAAGACAACTTGCCAAAAGAAGAGATTTTCAGGAACCCCCAGAGATAGAACCTGCTGGAGAACCATCCTTCTTTTGCTAGAAACAGTTTAAAATATTGCAAATATTTCAAGTGTTCTGCTTCACCAAAGATGCCCTCTCAGGAGTTGGCAGGACTGCATCTAGTCACACTTTTGTGGGTGGAACACAACAAGTACCACCCTCGAGTCCCCTTGTGGGCTGAGAGGTCAACCCCAGCCTACATCCTCAGCCAAGTGTGCGTGTCTATGCCATGCTGGTCCCAGCCTGAACACATGGGCTGCAAAGGCCACATGCAAGCTTGGCCAGGCCCTCACAGTGAGCCAGAGGCTGCAGGGAGACAGCATTTCAAGGGTGTGAGAAAAATCTGATCAGGCACCCAGAGGGATCAGGTACATCCAACTGGTGCCCCAGGCACTCAGGAATGTGGGGGAAGATGGGAGACCAGATTCTGCAGCTAATGCTGTGGTTAGTGGTGACCCCAGTGGACATGCACATTCCAGAATGAGCCAGCCTCCTCCGGGGTCACCCTCCCATTAGAAAACCTCAAATTTAACTTGCAGCAAATAACCACTCAGGTGCTGGGGAGAAAGCTGCATGTGCTTCATTCTCCACCAGTGAGCAGCCCAGCCTACAGCCTCTAGCACTTGAGGTCCATGGGGGTGAGGGGGAGTTACCCAGGTTCCTACTGAATGACCAGATTAATGACCCTCAACTTGGGGAGAATCTCAGGGAAGGGGCCTTTAGAAGTATAGGTCTCTCTCTCTCTCTCTCACTAACACACACACACACACACACACACACACACACACACACACTCCACTGTCCTGACATGTCTCCCAGCATCCTTCAAAGTCACACAGCTGTCACAGAGCTGAGCAGCCTCGGTTCATATCAGGACATACACCCACTTAAAGGTATTTAAAACAGAATGAATACCAGAAATTGGCAACTTTCATAGAAAATTTGAGAAGCCAACTGGGGCAACCAGGGAATACACCAGAACTGACCTGGATCAGGGAGATGAAAGAACTGGCAAGGTCAGGGAGGCTGTGAGAGTAACCCAGAAGCAGCTGCTGTCAGACTCACTGACGGAGATACCCTGGATTCTCCTTTCTGCCAGCCCTCCAAGTTCCCAGACAGGGCAGCTCAGTAAGAGACCCCAGAGGAAAATTAAGGACCAGGGAGGCTGAGGTGAATGTCACAGCCAGGGCCAGGGTGGGCCTGTGGCAACCTGGCCATGGGCAGACACCATCAGACAATCAGTCTGAATGCAGGTGAACCATTCCCAAGCACAGGTACCAGGCCCACCTGGAGAGTGGAGCTGGCATTCTCACAGTGTGACTAGGCTGACTTAGATAGTTCCAGAAGTGTGGCTTAATATAACTTGGAAATTGTATATGTCCCTGTGTGCATTTATTCTCAAACACACGGTCCCTGCATCTTTGGTTTTCAGCACTCTGGTTACAAGTGATATACAGAATTTTCAAAATGCATCAGAATAGAAGTCTTGACACTGATTAGATTTCTTACTTAACAGCATAAGGTATGAACGCATTAAAATTTGAAAGTTTGAAATGTTCCCTAGAAATATTTCAAATATTCAGAGAAACGTTCTGAAAGAAAACCCAAATCAGGCTAGTAGAGTTGAAAACACTCCAATGAAACCCAACAAATGGAAATTTGGGTAGTTAAATCAGGGTTTTTGTACCTCAGTTCCCTAAATTCTTACATATAATGTGTTCTGAGTCATACAAAAGGGGGACTTGACAATGTCTTTATTTGCAGTCAGGACCACTGATCTGGGAGATGCTGTGACTTCAGACCACACCGAGGCACTTCTTGATGAAGTGGCCCACCAAGCGCTGGGGCCGCTGCTGGTACTCGTCGAGGACCTCATGGGGGCTGCTGATCTGATCCCCTTTCAAGCGGTCCAGGAGCGTGACGCACACCACGGCCGCTGCAAAGAACAGAGACCACACGAGAGTGCCAGATGTCTCCACCAGCTCAGAGACAGCCGAGGCATCACCTCTGGGACCCTCAGAGGGTGGGGCTGGTGAGCTCAGCCACTGTAGGTTGGCAGATGGAGAGAGGAAAGACCTAGAAGATTCCTTCCTCCTTGCACTATCCTACCTTGTTCTCTCCTTATTTACCACTGCCTTTGCTTCCCAGCAAAGAAACTCCCCAGCAAATCCTAGGACCTGAGTGGGAGACCCTATACTGCCTTTAACAACAGAGTGACAGGGAGGTAGGGATTCTGGAAGGCAGAGTTGGCCTATGAAGAGCAATAGTCCTGGGCGGATTAACCCCAGAAGCCAAAGATCACTGAAAGTCAAGTTCAATACTGTTGGGCTGGCAGCAAGACCTGACCTAAGTGGAGGTGGGTCTTTCCATCCTCTTTCTCCCTAGCTCAGAGACAAGCTATGACCACAGGGACATCTGTGCACAGGCAGTCCCATGTCAACAGGTCAAAACATGCCGTAGGGGCTGGGTGGGTAGGACCTGGCCCACGCTGGTGGTAGGTGCCTGGGAGGAGGAGCTGAAGAGGAGAAGGCAAGGCTGTCAGCAGGGTGGGAAGTGAGAAGGGAGCCCAGTGACCAAATGCCAACCCACCTCGGAGATCACACGCTCTGCACATGGCCGCAAAGACCAAGGACTCCATCTCAATATTCCGGATGCCACTCATGTAGGCTGCCTGCAGATAATCCTGCTTGTCTTTCTCTGTATAGGAGCAGAGAGCACCATCCAAACGGCCTTGCCCTGAAAGCACATGAAAAGATGGGTGAGCTGATCATGCACAGGTGCGAAGCTCTTACTGCCTGCCCACGCCAGCTTCCCTGGGAGGATGCCACCCCCAGGTACTCTGAGTCCAGATTGCCCACTCACAAGCAGAGCGTGACAACAGTCAGGAAATGTTGATGAGACAGGGACCCAGCCATCATGGAGACCTGCACGCAGGAGACCAGCTCCCACCAGGAAGTGAGACCCACTCTTTCACCTTCATAGAAGTCCAGGGTACACATGGTGTTGCCCATGACAATGGGGAACTCGCTCAGGTCTGCGGAGCACTGCACCAGGTCCCTCACGAGCTGCTCATCCAGGTCTGTGCTCCGAACCACCCGCTTCCCCAGGACCACCAGCTCAAACTCAGGCTTGAAGCAGGCATCCACCGCCTGCTGGGTGATGACCACAGAGCCGGGCTCCAGCCCTGGAGGAGAAGCAAGTGTCAGTCACGTGGGATAGACAGGGAGGCACAGCAGAAGGGAAACTGATCCCACTCTGCACCCACATAATAAAGCGGCTAGGAAGTTACAAAAAGACACAGGTAAAGATCTACTTGCTGCATCATTTTTTTTTCTGGTGATAAAGGTCATTCATGCATAAGCATTGTAGATAATATGGTGGAAAAAAGTGTAAAGAAAGTAGAAATTGCCAAGAGCCTCCCCCTCGTGGAATAGATGAACTTTGCAGACATTGTTTGTTTTTATTGTCTGGCCCTTTGTGAAGGTTACCATGTGTTTAATCAGTCCCTATTTTACACATTTTTATGGCTTAGGATCTCAGTAAATGTGGAAGTAGACAATAAATCCAAGTGTCCATATGCAGCTCCACCGACCTCCAGCTCCTGACCGGCCTCATTGTCCTGTGGTATAGATTCGCCATTGTGTTCTGCCTTGTATGTTTTCTGGGCAAATTTCCCGGGGTATTGACATGTTCATTTGGATACTACTTATTTTGGGGTCTTTTAATAATGGTGCATGGGATTAGACCATGAACCTTTCTGGTTGTTTTCATGTGAAACTAGTTTTCCTAAACATTAAAAAAAGAAAACAAAATCAAGAGTTTGTTCTAGAGCCCCCACATTTACTGTTTTTGTAGAAAAACTAGGGCAAACTGCAGAGATCTAGCTGTCTGCTCTGCGTTAGGTTCACCTGGACTTTCGCTCACCACTCTGGTCCCTGTTCTGGCCAATTTAGACTTCTAGGCTGTTTCTCCTCCATTGAGTTTGAACCTGACGACAACTCTGACAGAGGTCCAGAATTGCCAAGGTCCCTCCATTTTCAGGTTTGGCCTAAAATCAGCATGAGTAAATGCATCCCCATATCAGCTGCTGTTCTAACACAGCCCACACTTTCCCAGGAGAACCTGGTGTCTGGGCTTCTGTTCTCACGTCCATCAAAACTCCATAGCCGCCCTGTGCAAGCCTTGTGTATTTGGGGTCTTATGGGGTGCTGCCATCTCACTGCTACTGTCCGGGGGACTGGCATGGCTCTGGAGCTATTCTGTTTGAAGATACAAAGCCTACACTACTCTCGCCAGAAGAATTCTGATTATCGATTTTAAAACTCCCTCCAAGGTAAGAGCTACAGAATGATTGCTGGTGTTCCTGGCAGACCTGGGCACAATTGTGGACAACTAGTTGCTGACTTCATCAGAGACAAAATCTACAGGACCAAAAAATTCATGGTAATTGCTATTTTCCTAGGAACAATTTCTTTAAACATTTAGTCTTGGAAGCACAGATTTTACAAACTAGTCTGTTTCTTTAGAGAAAAAAAAAAATGAGATAATGTGCCAGAAGATTTGGGGTTCACTGAAATTCTCTCTCATGGTCAGAGATTCTAGACTTTCTTAATTCTAGAATTGCAATAAATTCAGGAAGTCAGAGACAAATGGGCACAGGCCCGGCCAGTGATAGCCAGACAACCCCAGATTCATTTGAGCAGCTCCTTGGCAGGACTGAGAATCATTGGAACTAGTTCTTAGTCCACTTGGGAGCCCAGAGGGGAAAGTGGCTAATGTGAAGCAAATCTAACTAATAAACTGTGACTTAAATCTTAGCACACTTTTGGACATTTTCTTCCTTATTGCAGCTTCTTATTTCTTTTCTGTCTCTTAAATGGTAACAAACATGTTGAGGCAACTTGAGGCATTTTCTATTCCAATTCTCTCTCACCTTTCTGATTTTCCAGGAAGTTTTCTGATAAGGTGCTTCAGATCCTTACAGCAAAAGGGAAGGGAGTCAGCAAAGGAAAGGAGAAAGGATATTAGAAAGAACAAAAAGAAAGATTTGAACAAACAAGAAGACACAAAGTGTGTGACCCCAAAAGGATGAGTTTCTGCAGAGGCTTGAACTGCTGCCTTTCTAGGGTGTAGATTAGCAAAATGGGCAGAACAAACAAATAACAAAACAAGTTTCTTTTCCCACCTCCTGATAATGAAGTTTCCTTGCAAACCCAAGGTAGACGCTCAGGGCAGCTCAGCCTGCCCTACACTGGCCCACCTCAGAGGGACTGCAGGTCCCTATCCACTCCATGCTGACCATGACAGAGGCCCCTACCACCCATACCTATCCCACCGGAGGTGCCAATGCGGATGATGGTGACGCCAGAGCACCTGGCGTGGTACAGCAGCTTGATGAGCTCGTGCAGCATGATGGCGATGGAAGGAATGCCCATCCCGTGCTGGAAGCAGGAAGAAATGCCCAAGTTACACTCCAGGGGTGACTCTGTGATACCCGTGGTGCATTTCAAACTGGTAATTACATAAGGTGAACTTCAAAATATTAATTTTAAAACTATTTACATGTTAGGACGTGTCAAAGTCTGTATAATTTGCTATTCAATTTTTTTTCTGGTGATAAAGGTAATTAATGCATAAGCATTGTAAAAAAAAAAAAAAAAAGACAATCTGATCCCCACACCCCGGGAAACAGATAGCTACTGAGGAATGGGAGGCAGCTCTGTGGAGGAGCAACAGCCTGCTATCACAGGGTAACAAACAGCCCTCTGGCTTGGGGGTCCCTGCCCTCACCCATGTTAAGTCTGCAGGAGTTTCTCTCTTCACTTCCCTCTCTACGTGCTCTGCTTCAGCCACACCAAGGAACCAGCCAGCATCTCTTTGAAACACATGCTCCACTGTCCATGTCAGTGCCCCCAGCAGAGCATCTCAGAGCCCTCTCAGAGTCAGATATTCCACCACAACCCCCACCCCCAGCCCCAATGCCCTTAGTAGTTCCTGTGCGGCTCCTAAGGCAGAGGTACTTCTTTGAAAGTGTATCTACCAGAGTCTTGCACATGGGAAATGCATCAGTGAATTTTCTCAAGCTAAACACTATTTCTTGGCTCACGGGTATACTCTGGATGATGGATGCTGCTGGACGTTCCAGAGAAATAGCGGTACGCATCCCAGTGGAGGGACAGTCTTAACTCCATGTGGACTTCATTTGTATTACTGCCTACAAAAAGAACCAGACTAAATAATGCAGACTCCTTTGGGAAATACCAGAAATTTCTGTGTTCACTCTCATTATAGATCAAAAATGTATATAAAGGAACTCATGTGAGGTGGGGGAAGGGACTGGAGGCTTGGGGCCTGGTCATGCTCATGCCACAGTCCAAATTCACACAGGGCACCCTCCTCTTGTGTCTCTAACCTGAGACACTCCCACATGCGCACAGCCAAGTAAAGCTGGGTTTATGTTTGCACTATGTACTAGTCTCTCGTGGACACTAAGTCAAGAGGGGCTGGGCCCTGGGACTCACCTATCTCTACAGCCAGATTTGTGACTCACTTTGCTCCTCGTCTGATAGAGTAAGATCATGTGGAGGGTCGCAGGAGTCTGCAGTACTGAGGACAGAACCCAGCACCCAGGGTAGTAACTCACACTGATTGCCAGCACCGGCCCCACTTTAAACATGGCATAGCGGTCAGTCCCCTCACAGATGTTGGGGTAGTCTGCACCTGGGCGGTGAAGGCCCAGCTCGGAGGCCAGGTATCTGATGAAGGTTTGCATTCGGGAAGGGGTTCCTCCAACACACACGAACTATAAACAGAACACAGCTCCCATCAGTGCATGCATAGCACAAAGTGTAACAGGGATCCTCAAACCAGCAACATCAGCACCACCTAGAACTTGCTAGAAATGCAGGTTCCCTGGCCCCAAGTGGGACCTTCTATTTATCAGGGCCATCAATGATATTTTAGTGAACCCTCTTGGTGATTGTGACACACATGCATTCAAGAATCACTTGCATTAAGAATCACTTAAGAATTAAGAATTACCCCTCAGGCAGGAGGTCCCAGCAGTGCTAAGCAACAGCTCTACAAAACACACGGACACTAGTCTCTTGCTCTCTTTGGGACAGCAATCCCAGGTTCCACGCCTGCCTGATCTCTTTCTCACTTGGGAACAGCAGTTCAGTATATAGGAGAGGACCTGAGGTTAGAATAAGATGGTCCAAGTCCTGTATGACCAGGGCCCCACAGTCCATCTGTAAAATGGGCTTCTAACTCTAACTTGCTGGGTTTTCTAGGGTAAAGTACCAATACAGGCAAAGAGCCAGGGGCTAGAAAGGAGGCTCGAGAAGTGGTCGCTTTCATGTATTGTAAACAAAAAACAAATAAGTTAGTTTTAAAGAGTTTGATGGAGAATTATTAGTCTCTAAACATGAAAAAGGAAATTTCCATTGCAGGAAAAAAAGAAAGGTTAAACTTGATGAAAGAACAGAAACCAAATATCAGTATGTGAAGAAGAGTTGGGATGTTGTCCCAGAGTCTGCAATGAATCCCATGAAGAGGCTGGAGTCTGAATCTAGTTAGCAGCACTGATTCATTTCAACTTCTAATTCCAAACATCCTTACCCACTGGGATTAGACACTTAAAAATGTGTGTGCTGGAAACCATCAGAAATGATGAACTTAGACATTGTAAGAAAAACAGACTAGAAGCTATATTCAGCAAAATAAGCTATTAAAAGGTAATTAACAGTATCAAAATGTGAATTAAACGTCAAACAGATGCTGCATGCTCCTACTTATTCTCTCCTGCTCCCCTGAAAAGTGTTTTGTGTTCCTTTTTTTCTATTCTCTCAATGAAGAAAATTGTACTGATAGTGTTTCTATTTTTTATTAAATCTGTAAGAGTAATTAGAGACCAATATGGCAGCAATTAAGATCGTTTTCTTTCATTCACTAGTTCACATACATAAAAGTAACAACTCACAAAAATCTGGTAAGCGTGTAACTTCATTATCTCTGTTATTTCTACCCTCTGTGAGGAAGTCTGTCCATATTACATAGGAGGAGGCAGATCTTAAGACAAATCCCCAGAATTAAATGTCCCACTTTTACCTTCACATTCCCAAACATCTCTGGGAAGTTGTGAGTGCCAGTGCTGAGATTGAAATGGTAGAGAACATCTTCTTTCATTGTTGCTACATGTGGGTTGCAAAGTTGCACAAAGCAGTCTCTGTCACAAAACAGGAAGGTAGAAGATTTATAGAACCCCAGGGTCCAGCAGCCTCCGGGATCACGGAAGAGCCCCATATCCTGAGGCACCAGGATGAGACACCCGAGCAGCACAAGGGCCCCTACTTCCCCACACCCGAGCAGCACAAGGGCCCCTACTTCCCCGCATGTCTGCCCCTTCTCCTTCCTGTTGACCCATTTGGATGGCCATTAAAAAAGAGAAAGGCAATCACACAAAAGCATAAAGATCAAAATGTCAAATGACCCCACATAGAAGTAGAACCAATTGCTATCCAACTCAAGTTCATCCAACATAGATTTCAACTTTTTTAAGATTTATTTATTTATGCATACAGGAGCTGGGGTATAGGCCAGAGTTGAGGAGGTGAGAGGATTCACCAGAGACAAAGTGGGGGGCAGAACAGGCAGATTGACTGAAACACACTGCTGAGGGGAGCAGCGGGCGAGGCAGGAGAGGTCTGCTACACCATGTGGGTCACCTCCCTGGCCGGGGATCGAACTTGTGCTGCTGTGCCATGGATGCTTCACAGAGTGGCAATCAATTAGCTGTGCCACCAGGGAGGCCCCAAAATAAATCTATTTTATTTTAAAATTTCATTTTAAAATTTATATATATATTTTTTATATATATAAAATTTATATATATATATTTCATTTTAAAATTTATACACGCACCATAGGAAATATGGGCGGAAAAAGGAGGGGAAAAAATGCCTTTGATTCTACCACCCAATTTGTGCTCTTTTTCTCTGTTGCACTAAACAGCACAATGTCCACTGTCCAACAAGAGTGACAAAATAAAGCAGCTTTTTGCTTTGTGTTTTTTTTAATATGGCTACTAAAGATTTCATGCAGCTCACATATTTCCAGTGGACAGCACGCTGCTGGATCTAGAGTAGTTGTCAGTAAACTTCCTTTCATCAAACACCAAATAATAAGTAGTTTTGGCTTTGCAGGCCATGTGAACTCTGTCAGGACTTCTCAACTCTGCTTTTGTTTCACGAAAGAAGCCACAAACATGTAAGGAGATGATTGTGTCCAAAACTTCATTTACAAAAGCAGATGCTCCAGGTCCACAGGCTTTCCCGCCCACCAATACCTCTTTCAACACCTCTGCCTTCCAGAGCCCCACAAACAGGTGTGCACCCGGCAGGGACCCAGCCGGCCACGTGTCAGGGATGCAGAGGGCCTCAGACATAGATTTGAACTCAGAAAAGCCAGGACCTTCTGCTTCCTCCTTCTGAATCTGACACAATGCAATAATCACATTCCTCCTCAGTCTAACTCTGTGAAAAAGGGGAAAACGATGAGAGAGTAGTTTCCCAGTGTTAGGGGAAAAGGTAGTTCTGAATGGATTATGGGTGTGTGAACTCCAACCCCCACTCCAGACCATCAGTGTTCCAGAACCACAAATCCGATAAGATGATTATCTAAGAGTGGATCCCTGGGACCTGAGGGTGGAGTTAAGCAGCCAGGCTGGCTACAAAACCAGAGGTAAGCCTTGGGCTCACTCTCTTACTGAGGAGCCAGACCCCTTCCTTTGAGAGCACTCTCTTCCTTTGGCGCCATCTCACTGGACTCGGAGCCAGCTCTCAACACGCCATTGCTTAGAAGATCTGGTAGGATATTTACGGATTTGTATCCCTCTCTTTTTCCCTTGGTATTATTACTATTTTATTCCCCTTCTTTCACAGAATAAAACCTGTTAATAACTTTTGTCACGTGTTCCTGAAGCTGGGACTTATAAAAGTCTTCTGAGCGCATGGGTGGAGGACCCAGTGAGGGGAACCCATTTTATATTAGGGTTGCCCTGTAACACCAGCAGTCTGTCGATGATTTAAAGGTGACATACACATCCACACACCTGTTTAAATCAAGCCCATCAAGTCAATCCATTGCCAAACTTGCACTTTTACATGTGAAGAAACACTTCACTATGACTCCAAGGACTAAAGTAGGGCCTCTTCCCTGGGGGATATGAGTGTTTGGGAAGTTTGTCAGCTACATCAAAACCGAAATGAAAACACATGTTTCCCTACCAAATGTATGTACTGGATAGCTCTAATGTCAACTTCTATTTGTATTTATTTATGCTTTCAGTATGATAACAGATATTTCCTGGGAAGACAAGTTATCTGTGAACTATTAATAACAAAATCATGAGTCAAAAAACTGCACTGAATACCTAGTCTCCATCAGTCACGATCAGACCTCCAAGATCACTCCAGATGGTTCCTGCCTCCAAGGGGCCCATAACCTCTTTCAAAAGCTAATGGAAGCAAAAACAATTGACAAGACAGTGTTAACTTGTCTAAGATGGAGGAAGAGGAGAGAATCCAGGCAAGAACAGCTTCTAAATAAGTTCAGAGCAGAGACGGTGCCACAGCCCACAGGACAGCCCCAGCTGACCACAGTCTACTGGGTTTTGTTGCACATCCACACTCATCCCCTGAGTGTTTACCTGCTCTTGCTTTTGTGCTAAGCTACTAAGGCAGAGCTGAGTAGTTATGTCAGACTTATGTCCCCAAAGCTGAAGATATTTGCTCTCTGACACAAAGACAGACAGACAGACAGACAGACAGACAGACAGACAGACAGACAGACAGACAGACAGACAGACAGACAGATAGATAGATAGATAGATAGATAGATAGATAGATAGATAGATAGATAGATAGATAGATAGATAGATAGATAGATAGATAGATAGATCTCACCTCTGGTTTAGAAGGTCTGGGCCTCCATGGTAGCGCAGCGAGTTGAGCGCCACACTGTGAAGCCTCTACAGCACAGCAGCACGAGTTCGATCCCCAGCCAGGGAGGGGACCCACATGACACAGCAGACCTCTCCTGCCTCGCCTGCTACTCCCCTCAGCAGTGTTTTTCAGAGTTGACCTGCCTGTTCTGCTCTCCACTCTGTCTCTGGTAAATCCTCTTACCTCTGCTGACTCCGGCCTATACTCCAGCTCTTGTATGCATAAATAAATAAATCTTTTTTAAAAATAAAATAAATAAAATGAGGTCACTCCGAGATCACTGCTTCCAAGGAAAGGAAGCAGTCTGAGCCAAATCAGGGGCACCTGACGGCAGAGGTTCTTGCTCTGTTCTATCTCAGCAGGGCTCGAGCGGGTACAAGTACTGGGAATGTAGGTACAAGATTGACTCCTCCTGATCTGGAGGAGGCTGGATGCCAAGCTCAGACTTACGATACAAGTTACTAAAAGGTACCATCTAGAACTCTCACTCAGGCAGCACCAAAGAAAGGCTTGGCACTAAGTCAGCTTAAGGAAGGGAAAGCCCGCCTAGGGTTAGGTTAGCACATGCTTCAGAGCAGACATCTGAGGCCCGAACCAAGCATAGGTTGCTGAAAAATCCTCCAGGAGCTAAAAATCAACCAAACCCACGGGTCTAATTGAATCTATCTGTGGGATAAAGAGAAAGTAAAATGAGTCCAAGATCTCTAACTTTCTAATTTCTAATTGACAGGATCACCAATTAAATAGGGGGATCCAACTGGTAGACGTTTAAGTTCAGAGATAAATATGGGATTCACCTTTGAACATATTGAGGTGTGGCGGTATCTAAAAGGAAGTTGTATATTTGAACCGTGGTGTCATTGCAATGACACCTAAGAAGCACCAGGCAACAGCTAGGTCTTCAGCTGTGGGAAGGGAGGGGGTACTCCCCAGTTAAGTCATATACATGGCACCTGATGGCCAGCCCTCCCTTCTCCATTAAAATTGAGGGAGATAAAGCAAGGGGCTTAGAATGTAAAATGGTCAAGAGCAAAAACGGTCTAGAGGACCCCGTGAAAGAGCACCCAGTGGTCTCAGAGAGTTTGTGTGTGATAAGTTTTGTCATGGACATGAACATCTTAGCCTATATAAACATTGACTGACACCCACCAAACTTCTAGCCATCCTTTCTGAAGCTGGCTTTTTTTTTTTTAAGATTTATTTATTTATACATACAAGAGCTAGGGTACAAGCCAGAGTCCAGGGAGGTGAGAGGATTCACCAGACAGAGTGGGGAGCAGAACAGGCAGACTAACTGAAACACACTGCTGAGGGGAGCAGCAAGTGAGGCAGGAGAGGTCTGCTGTACCATGTGGGTCCCCTCCCCTGGCCGGCGGCAGGGATCGAACTCGTGCTGCAGTGGCTGTGGTTGGCTTCATAGTTGCTTGACCCGCTGCGCCACCAGGGAGGCCCTGAAGCTGGCTTTTAAATTCCTAAGTCTGTACCCTATGGACTGCTTGAAAACACAGCAAAGGTGGTGGAACTTCCTGCCTTTGTGTTGATGTTCCTTGACTCTTTCCCACCTACTGTAAGACTCGGTTCTCCTAACTAAGGATCTTAACTAACAAAGGATCTTAAAAAAATAATTCACTTTTTTGTAGCCCTGCCTTTCCCTTGGCCATGTTCTCTTGGAGATCCTGCCTCAGACTGGCCCTCACTAATCTCCTGCTCCTAACAAAATGTCCTGATTCCCAACCTGACCATCTGCTCGGCTTTGTAGGCACAAAAAACTCTCCATTCCAGACTCATTCATTCTCCAGCAGAAGTTTCTAATACTTAAATCACTCTTCATATAATACCAGTTATATGTTAACTTTATCTCCAGTGTAATGACGAAAAAAACAAATCTTATAGACATCCATGACCATACCTTCTTTGTTTCTGAATTCCCACAGAGCAGTAAAAAAAAGGGTGAAAAACCTTTGCTTGCTTTATTGGCTTCACCTATCACATTCTCTATCTCCTTTTTTATATGGTGCAGCATCAACAACAGACATCAGGCTCAGACTGAGTCTTCCTGCTGCTCACTCTTCTCTGTCAGTTGCTTCTTCCTTTCACATTTCTCACATTTTCCATCATATTTCCCTAGGCTACAGTACAGCTTAACTTACATTAAGACACATTCTAGGTTTCAGTCATCTCTGGATTGATAAACCGCATCTCATCCTTCACAGCACATGCCAACTACTTAGCACACCTGGGACAAAGATGCTGAAATTGTGCCCCAGGCAGAGTCGAGCTTGTTTGCCCCTAGGACTTCGACCATCCTGACTAGGTCAGGTGGTGCTCCAGCTTCAAGCAGTTTCATTCTTCCAGTTAGTTCAGAGACCACATTCCAAGGAGCCCAATACAGACATACATGTACTTAGAATAATCTCTAAATGCTCTCAAGAAAAGCATTTTTGAAATTCTGACAACAGTTTTAGCATTTTAAGCTCCTTCAATGACAATTATTGTTAACGTAATTCTGGTTCCTATTTTCCTTCAGGATGTTATGAATACACAAAGCTATGAATACACAAATAGAAGGGGTGATGGACTTGGTGCGGAAATGACAAAACAGGATGTGATTAAGAAAACTTTATCACATGTTTCAAAATAGAAAAGCTTTCTTTTCTCTTTGATTCCAGGAAGAAGTGGAGAAAGAAATAGGGTGTAACCGTGAAAACTGAGAATGATTTTAAACTAACTAAATTGGACCTGCAAAAAAGTGAACCAGAACATACTCAAACTGATTTTTAAAAGGATCTTAAAATAATAATTCAAAGACACATTATGTGAAAAATGATTTTCCTAGTCCACACTTAATTCCAAGTGACTGTATCTTGTTTTCTTCTGCTACTTCCTTCATTTAACAAACACTTATTTTGAAAACCTACCATGTAAAAGTTATCATTACATGATAACTGAAATCTACCTTCACATTCCAGGAATTTCTCAACATAGAGAGAAACTCTACTCACCATTCCACATACTGGCCCCAATGCCTGGGCCAGGTACTTGAAGGGACAAAAACAGAATGAGGACGTGTTACAGGGCAACCCTAATATAAAATGGGTTCCCCTCACAGGGTCCTCCACCCGCGCACTCAGAAGACTTTTATAATAAGTCCCAGCTTCAGGTACACATGACAAAAGTTATTAACAGGTTTTATTTTACTTAAGAAGGGGAATAAAATAGTCATAATACCAAGGGAAAGAGAGAGATACAAATCTGTAAATATCCTACCAGATCTTCTAAGCAATGACGTGTTATGGTTCTGGAAAACTGATGGTCTGGAGTGGGGATTGGAGTCCACACACCCATCTGTGTAATCTATTCAGGACTACCTTCCCCCTAACAGAAGGAAGGGCTCAAGGAACAGCAACTGAATCTAACACCAGCCCCACATGAGGCTCTGCACAAGCCATAAGGGACATACAGATTAGTAACATGGAAGGCACTGAACTTTGCAGCAGAAATGATGTTGCTGACAGAAAAGATATATAATTCATTTAAAACTCACAGACACTGTAGAAAATAGTTTCCTTCTGAATGCCCATTTGTGAATTTCACAAGCACATCTTTGCTAACAGGCTGCTCTAATGAGCCAGACTTCAGAACTCTTAACACCATTGGGTGACTGTGACAAGTCAGTAGTTGACAATAAAACTGAGGAAAGGGAAAGAAATTCTGAAATGAAGGGTGTTGCCACTCTCCAGTTAAGGCACATACATGGCATTGATGATCAGCCCTCCCTTCTCCAGCCTTCATTCCAACCACAACCCTCCACCAGTCCCCCAAGATCCTCAGTCTAGTGGGAAGATCCTCAGAAACTATGGACTGTTCATTTTTGTCAATGACAGTACTAGGGACACTATTACTTCAATAAAAGTTGTCACTGCAGGTGATTAAGTAGGGCACCTAAAATGTTAAAACAGACCTCAGAACCTACAAGAATTAAGGAGGTAGGGTAGGTATCTATGTAGAATTATGACCTGGACATATGACCACCACATGAGACTCCAGAGGGCCCAAGAAATCAGAGGAATCCCTGAGAAACCTCCTAGGAATGAACTGAGAAAGTCCACATGTAATGCCCGAAGCTATACAACCCTGATTGTTATCAAGCTCAGAGGTCACCAGGACTGGGAGAGTCCCTGAGTGGGACAAGGTCTCCAGGTAATGCCAACAGAGGCACTAGACAAGTAGGTGGTAAGGAAAGTAGAAAAACTGTGGATTTAAAGTTCATATAGGGGGCCTCCCTGGTGGCACAAGGGGTTGAACGCTGTATTGTGGGGCCTCCGCAGCCACTGCAGCACAAGTTCGATCCCCAGCCAGGGAGAGGACCCATGTAGCACAGCAGACCTCTCTTGCCTCGCCCAAGGTTCCCCTCAGCAGTGGATTTTATTACATCTGCCTGTTCTGCTCCCCACTCGGTCTCTGGTGAATCCTCTCACCTCCTGGGACTCTGGCCTGTACCCCAGCTCTTATATGCATAAATAAATAAAATTTTTAAAAATAAATAAAGCTCATGTAGGAATTTGGATTAAGACAAATTCTTGTTTTGTTTTTTTTTGTTTTGTTTTGTTTTTGTTTTTTCAGAAATTCCCAAATAAACATAAAAATGGATGTTAAGAAACACAAAATAGAAATATAAAAAATAAAAAGAAATAAGATGCAGAACCAAGAGAAAGCTAGGGGAATATGTTTCAGGAGAGTCATCATGTATCAACTGAACCCCAGTGGACACAGATGTGAAGCTGAGGTCTTCTGAGACAACACAGCCCTAGAGCTGAGAGCCACTAGGCAACAGCCACGGAAGCCTTCAGGCATCTGTACTATGAGCCTACAGAAGTTGTCCCTCCAGACCTGACCTTCTGTCACAACAGTCAATGTATAGATAAATTAATAGATATTATAATCTATAAATATAGATAACTAGACTTCAGCCCTTAGAAAACTATGTAGCACAATAAACTCAAGTCAACCCAAGTTTGGGGGGGTGAACTTACTTGTGATGATTTTCAATATCCTTTGTTCCTGTCCTTATGGATGCCATTCTGTCAACAGAGGCAGGACTCTGGGAGAAAACAACACAGAAAAGTGAACTCCCCTCCAAAGGAACCAAGATCACACAGATAATCAGCAGAGCCACATACACCAAGCTGGGAAAGGGCAGCACAGTCAAGTGGAGTACTGATATCACAAGGTGTATTTATGATTTAAGGCTAATTTCAGGAGAGGAAGCAAATATGTGCCAAAAGACAAAGTACACTGGTATCTCATACTCTGGCCAAAATCGGTCCTCACCTATTTCCACTGAAAATGACCTTGCCACTACAACACCCTGCTGCCCCACCCTTCGAGAATCTGAACTATCTCTCTATCTCTCGGCGCCTCAAAGGACTCATGGGCAAAGACAAGGACAGATCAAGGCTCTCAGGGATGTGCCCTGCTATCACTATCTATCACTCCCAAGTCAGAGGAGTGACTTTGTGACAAAGTCTAAGTCACCTCCTCAGACTGTAGTCACGATGCTGGAGCTCAGTCATCAGAAAACTGACAAGGCCATGTCTCACATGGAGAGAGAGTGCTCAGCCCCAGCATACTTAGGGGGTGCGCTCCATTCACAAAGCCATGATCCCCAGTCACATGGCCCACACGGGCTCCCAGTTCCCTCACTAGCCTTTCAGGAACAGCACTGTCCCACTTTGGAGACAAGAGTGAAGCCAAGTTAACTCAAAGGTGGGAGGACAAGTGGAATCCATAACATGGATCCAGACTGCGTTCTCAACTTCGCTTTTCCCCAGCCACTTATTATCAAACTAGAGTCCAAACTAAAACTTCAAAGGTCCCTTTTTAGAGAAAGGGATTTATGACTATTGTGACCACAGTTAATGCATTGACTATTCTTTACAAATCCTGAAAATCAAAAAAAATTGTAATAGTTGGATCTGGAGCAGAACTGTCCTGCAGAGGCTGCCTTGTCTCTACCTGGCATTGCCCCTTCCTATTCATAGAACACCAACCACTCAGTTCAGCAAAAAGGAGTTGACAAAGGGAGTGAATTTTAAGTACTTCTCTTCACCCTGAACCATCAAGGGCCACAGATCAAGCACAGGCAAGAGGGAGGAAGAGAAGAGGTGGTGAGCAGGAAAGTCAGCCGCACCCTCAACTCTGTACTATTGTAATTAAATATGTATTTGATCTCTTTCCAGGTTTCTGGCAGAGCTCCAAAAACCCTGGAATTTCCTAACTGATGACAACAACAAAATCTTCTTCTGTTGTGTTAAAGACAAATGATTTTTACACCTCACTTAATGATTAGGGGATCGTTGCCAGGAGACCCAAATCTGTTTAGAGGGTTGGAATTTTTCAGTCCAACCTCCAGGGACGGGGAAGAGACTGGAGGTTGAATCAATGATGGCCAGTGCTCAGTGATTTAATTAACTAAGCTTGTGAAATGCAGTCTCCATAAAGCCCAGAACAGACAGCTTTCTGAGAGTTTGTGGGCTGCTGAACACACTGAGTTTCAGGGGAGAATGGCACTCCGGGAAGTGGCATGGGGTCTCTGAGTACTTTTCCTCACATCCTGCCCAGTGCATGTTTTCTATCTGGTTCTTCCTGAGTTGATGGCGGCCACCTACCTATGTGGTGCGGCAAAAGCCCATCACAGGGGAACTTTCCTGAAAAATCAGAAGCTCCATAGCTGGGCTCCGTCGGATCCCTTTTTGTTTTGGCTGATTTTATAATTAAAGACTTATAAGTTACTTAAAAATGTACTTGCTGGAATATCATTCATGGGGGTGGTTGTATAATTGGCTGTTTTACTAAACAAAGTAATTGGTTGCTATGCATTTTGATGACGTACTACTAATTGACTAATCAATAATACAAATTCTAGAAAATCAATACCATAAAACCAGGTGAAAATAGAAGCAATTTGAATGTGGTTATTCTATAAATTTTAAAGCCAGATATTAGGAAAATTTGCAGACTCAAACATGTACTATGGGCTACAAGCCTGTCCTAAGCATGACCCTTATGACTTGGGCCATTGTGAAAGGCTCTGCGCATTTCTGCTTTGCCTTTGTTAAAAAGGTTCTGCATTCCTCAGGTGATAATAGTTACAAGAACCTTCCACATCCTCCTCCCTTCCCCTTTTTGCTTTTGTTAATTAAAATTTAATCCAATACAGGAAGACTCCTTAGTAACATACATTATTGATCAAATCTAAAAGATAATGAAACTAATGATCCTTTTGAAAGCCAAATACTAGAGTATAGATAAGATTTAGGTGTTAATTTTGGTACCTTCCTCTTCCTGCAGGTTTGCAGTTTCTTAAAATGCTAACACCACTTTGACCTTAAACTAATAATCTTATACTCAGAGTGAAAATAGATTAGTTGTGATTGCATAAAATTAGTATACCTGCCTTAATATAGATTAATCAATCATAATAATTCTAACACTAATGGAAAAATGTTGTCTTGATTTTGTAATTGCCTGTGTCATCAATACTGGCTGGGGGTCACAAGAAAGAAACGCTGTTCTTGAAAATAAAAAAAAAAAAAAAATGTAAAGATTGTTAACTTCCTGATCTATGCCCATGATGATGTAATCCCACCCTTTTCTTGTAATGTATAAAGACCTGCTGATTTTCCTAGGAAGCATACCATACCCCTATTCCAGTCTTGTATCCCCTGAACCACCCCTCACTTGCAAAGGCTGTTCCATTGTTTCGGATACCTGGCCTTCAGCCTAGCTGGACTGCAGCACTAAGTTATGTCATTCTATAATAAACCAGTAATCTAGTGAAGAAAATGTTCCTCTGTATTCTGTGAGCAGCTCTGACAAATTATTAAAACTCAAGGAGAGGGTCATTGAAGCCTCTGACGTAGACCCTGCTGGTCAGAAGTACCGGTGACAACCTGGACTCATACCAGGCATGGGATCTCTATCTGAATTAAGTTGAACTATACGGCACCCAGCTGGTACTAGAGAACTGGTAATGGAAAAATCCCCACACACATCAGAACTGTAACTGAGGATCAGAATCTCAGTTCATTATTCTAGGCCTTTTCAGCATCCTTGCAACAGACAGTCCAGAGTTGGAGGTCTGGCTTCCACCTGTCAGCTCTCCCTCTGGGTTTCCATCTCTCCTAGCCTTGCCAGTCATGAGGAATGGGTGGCATATTCTGTGTGCACCCAATCCACACCCTCCTCCTTGGGCTTCATTTCTCATCAGGGTAGTAGGGTTTTGTGGTCATACAGAGGTGAGGCCCAAGATCCAGCAGTTTCTGCCAGACAGGCCATGTTCCCTGTAAGAGTACGTGCTCACAGCAACCTCCCCCAGGATCTGAACTCTCTAGGCTGCTATTTTTTTCCTTTTTTTCCTTTGGGGCTAGGGAGCTGGTGGACAGGAGCTCAAAAGAGGAAGACTTTGAGGCACCTCTCTCTAAGGTAGCAGTTGAATCAGAGAATATTCCCTGAAAGAATCCAAGCCCTATTTTCCAGAAAAGGATACCAAGCAACAGAGAACCTGCTTGTCTGACATTGCAGAAATCGTGTTTCTTTACAGTTCTTGTGCTTTTCTTGCCCCTGAACCAGAAATACCATTGCCCTGTCCAGTTCTTGCTTCCCCCTCCCAGCTTCCCTAGATTTCAGGCTCCTTTCTGAGTCTAGCTGGACCTGGCTTCCTCCCTGCTTTGCCACAGCTCCCAGGCCCCATAAACTTTCCCTCCAGAATCTAAGACTGACCCTTCTCCACAGCCCTGCCCTGCACTCAGTAAGGCTTTCTATAACCAAATTCATGCAGAGTAAAAGGCAGTCTTTTGGAAACTTATCAGCTAAATAACCTAAGGTGCTTTTAGGTGGGATGACCCTGAAAGCAGGTTTGCCTGGAATCTTTGCATATTATCAGAGCCTTGTTTCACTCTCAAAAGAACCTAGGAGTGGAGACTAAATTATACAGTTACCCCTCCTACCCACTGAAAGTTCAAAGAGTAAACAAAAGCTCTCACCTCATAATGCATTTGCCCTTAAACCAGCCTTAACTGAGGTGGGCACTAATATCCAAAACACCCTAACTAGGAGGACAGCTACTCACCTAGACCTAGTCCACTTCCAGAGACCAAACAGTGAAGCTAGCAGTGATGTGAAGCACGTAGCTGGCAGTGGTATGAAGCACGTATTTATTCACTCTGTAAAAGGACACACGGCTTATGAATCAGAATGAAGTAATAATTCAGGAACAGAGTTATGATGGAGTTTTTTCCTCAACATTTCGAAGAATCAGCAAACATGTCTAGTAAGTTTTGCATACAGAATGCAACACCCATACAGAAGCAAAAATTTGGCAACTAAGGTTTAGCATGGAAAAGGAGGGTAATTCCAGAAGCCAGGTTTCCACTGCCAATTCCAGGCCACAATGTAAGCCATACAAAAGCACCCCCGTCTAGTCTTAAGAGCCTGGCTGCAGAAAAGGGTCTGCACACTGAGGACATGGCCATGGCACTTGCGAGCACTGCTCTTGAGCAGCTTAATTAGGAGAGTTCATTCACGGGTGGTCATTTGTAGAACTAGGGAGTATTTTTTGACAACTGCTTTAAAATTGTATACTGAATTGAAGCCATAGTGTATTCTGAACATATTCGCTTGCTCCAACATACAAGATGTAATGTGGATTTCCTGAGGATATGTGCTTGATACTGTACGATGGACTTCCAGCCTCTGCAGACATGGGCTCAGCTGGAACAGGGTCCAGGACAGCTTATACATTATTTCCTGTATGGCTGAGAAAAGAAAACTGGCCAGACTTAGTCATGAACTCAGTTTGTTACAGGGCAACCTTAAGCCTTTCCCCCTAACAAGTTCACTTGTCTACCCAGAAAAAAAAAAATGGAGAAAAACTGAAAGCTTTGCTTTCCTTTATATGTTTAGGATGTAGGAAAAATGAGTTTCACTTTCAGTTACACATTGTTAGGTTTTTTTTCCACAATAAGCTTTTATTGACTTTATGATCAGTAAAGGCAAAAATTCTACTTGGACAAAAGTCAAAATACAGAACAGCTAATCTTAACCAAAAGCCATTTACTTCCCATAGAACGTCAAGTCCTAGAAGTAAGAATTTAATTTGTACCCAATAAGCCTGTCCTGAGGTCAGCAAGTTTGCAAAAATGAGGCTATGGCAGAGAAAACTAGGTCAATTTGGCCTCTCAAGGAGGTGTGGGGAGATAAAGGAAAGCTGGCTGAATTGGAAATTGGGGTGTCCTCAGGATCAATACTGATGGTTCCCCTACTCACTGACAGGGGCCAGACAATGGGAGATCTCAGCTGGGCAGGAAAACCCAGATTAAGACATTCTTTCTATTCAGGGAAAACAAAGGTCACAGCCAGGAAATAAAACCAAGGGCCCTTTTAAACCCAAAAGGGGACAAAACAGGGTAGGAAGAATGGGGTAGGGTGTCGAATGAGGCAGCAGTCACCACATTTAGGCTGCAAGGAAGAGGAAAGACTACAGAAAAGGGGACAAGAGCAGAATGCAGAGGGGAAGATCATGGGCTTCCTGAAGACAGTCTCAGTTGCTTTACAGGAAATGTAAAGGATGTACAGGATTTCAGAGTGTTTTCCAGTAACTTAATGTTACAGGGGAAGAGCCAGATGTGAGGCTGACCTCTGACCTGGGAGGCAGAATACAGACCAGCTCCAGGCCTGGTAGGAAAAAGTCTGCTCCAAAGGGCTGAGATCCCCTGGCTATCCTGAGTCATCTGGCCAGCCCTGATTTTCCAAAGAACACCAGCTGATGGTAGGTGGGGCTGAACGAGGTTTCCCCTTGAGCTTTCCAGGTGCAAAGACAGTTTACCATACGCAAGAATTGTAAAACGCACCACACCCCCGCGCAAACCATATTTGTGTCATATAATTTATGACTGTAAAGCTCCTCTTCTGAGTTGCCAAACTCGATGCCAGTACTGTACGGTGTAACATTCTGTTAAATGTTTCTTCGATGTATGCTTGAGTCTATTTGAACTACGAAGGTCTGTTATATCCAAAATGTAACTGTATTTCCTTCCCCCATTAAAAGGGGGACTGGGACATAGTTCCCACCACCTTCCGCCGGGGTTCCGGGCACGGAGAAGGGCGCATCAGCGCTCTGCAGGAATTACACCTGTCGGACTCCAACTCCACCTTCGGTCGCCTCCACCACATGGATACGGAGCCGGACACACTCGGCAGAGACATAAGACACGCCCGGGTCGAGGGAGAGGCTGGCTATGGGCGGTCCCCGGGAAGCGCAGCTTCTAGCACCCTTTCCGGCGCATCCTCCCAGTTGGGCTCCCAGCGAACCCTCCTCTCCGCCCACGTTCCCCATATCCACAGCTCCCAACGTCTCAGCTCCCGCTACGCACTCAAACCCTGTTCCAGCACTCTCCTGGTCTGGATCCCCGTGCACTCTCGGCGAGTTCACGCTCCTGAGCACCGACTCAGCGCACCCTCTTCCTAGTGCATCCTTCGTAAGCGCCCTCCCGCGCGCCCTCTAGGTGTCTGGCTACCCCCAACATCCTTTCGATCCTTTCCACCCTAACCAATTCATCTCACCGGCAGGTAAATGATACCCGAAGCAGAACTTCGACTGCAGACCACTCACAGATGCTGGGACTTGCTACATTCGCTGCGCCATGGTTGTGCAGTGTCGCCGGTGACAAAGCGTTTGTCCTGGGGCAGAAGAAGGGGCGACTCCCGGGAGGCTAGCGGAACGCGGGACCCGGGGCTATGCACCCGGCCAATTCAAGGAGGTAATGAAAGCCAGGTGAAATTTGCATCAAAATCTGCTTGCCGAGCCCCGCCCCAGGGGTCACAACCTAGCATCCACCCAGTCGGCCACGCCCGAAACCCCGCCTCCAGCTTCCTTAGCTTCCCCGCCCCTCAACAAGTCCTGGAAGATTCCACCCGCACCTTCGCTGCCAGTTATTTCTGCCTCTGGAGTGGGCGAGCCCTGGTGATAACTCCGTCAACTGCTTGTACGACGGAAGAATTCTATACACCTATAGTAATCCCCGTCAGACAGCAGAGGACTCTTGAGTAAAAGAGACTCTGATTAGCCACGGTCACATCCCCAGTGCAGAAACCTAGGACAGTCCCCAGTGATGCCCTACCCCGCCATAGGGACGGGCAAAGAAAACTGCCAGAGAGAATAATAATGTGTAACACCCTTCGGGGGCCTAAGAATGGGGGCCGGGCTATGTCAGCTGTGGCCCCCTTAGTTTCTCCGCAGCAGTTTCTCCTTTGGAATGTGTTTCTGGGATCTTCCTGGTGCTGGGTGTTCACCAATAGTCAGGGGCAAGCCCAAATACCTGTTACCGGGAGAGGAAAACACTGACTCATTAGCCAGCAGAGTCCTAAGAACTGCTCCAACCACTACTGCCTGTGGCCAAAGCAGCCATTTCTATTGCCCTGCATGTCCCCATGACAAACTGCTGGACACTCAGTGTCTGAGAATCTCTGGGGAATAAGAGACCAGTAACCTGTGGCTCTGGGAGACTGAGCCTCTTTTATTTCCAAGACCTCCCATGAACTGGAAAATCAAATATGGCAACTTATTTATCAAGTGTGTGTGACAGACTGCAAACAATGTCCACCAACCGGTCACCTCCTGCTGAAGCTGCTACAGGGAGAGAAGTCAAGGACACATAGCCCCTCATCTTAGACAGCTCCTCTTGGGGGTCTTGGACTCAGTCAGAGAAGGACAGTGTATTCTGAGAGTCCCCCACCTAGAATCAGTCACACTCATAGGCCAGATCACAGCAAATAGTGATCCCCACTCCTGTAGAGTTCACTACAATGAGTGACTCCAAACTACTTGAAATTCTCCCAAAAGCCGAAAATATTTTAGTCCTTTCGGTTGATGGTGACAGTTCACAGGTATCTGGGTGTGGTAATTTTATGAGGACAATACCTGAGAGGAGAAATCATTGTACAAAAATCAAAAATGATTAACAACGTAAAAATATACAAACGAATGAATGAATGGAGAGAGAGAGAGAGAAGAGAGAGATTCATTTCTTTGGCCCTATTCCTCAATTCTTTGTGCCAGCTGCCCTTCCCTTTCCATTCCAAAGGTTATCCAGCTTTCTAGAACACCACTCAGAGAGAGGATAGAAACTTCTAAGAACAGTGTTTTTCAAAAGTCAGCAGGTCTCGGTGCCTCCCTGGTGGCGCAGTGGGTTAAGTAATGTACTATGAGGCAAACCACAGCCACTGCAGCATGAGTTCAATCCCTGCCGCTGGCCGGGGAGGGGACCCACATGGCACGGCAGACCTCTCCTGCTGTGCCCACTGCTCCCCTCAGCAGTGTGTTTCAGTCCATCTGCCTGTTCTGCTCACCACTCTGTCTCTGGTGAATCCTCTCAGCCCCCACCTCTGGCCTGTACCCCAGCTATGTGTAAATAAAATAAATCTTTAAAAATAAAAGTCAGCAGGTCTCATAGAAATGTCAGGAACCAATATGGTAGGCTATAGTCAGTGTTTTCACCTTTGATGAGACAGAATGGAGGCAAAGAGCAGCCCCTACCTCACTCATGAGAGGGCAGGCGATTGTGTCGTGACAGTAGTTTTAGACTTTACACACTGGAGTATTTGTAGGTGATGTCTGCACCAGATGGTACCACCAGTTGAGGTGTTTCTGCTCTTCAGCCTTCGCCTTGAGAAGTTGTTGGCCCTCGAACAGCATGCGTTGAACTGAGAGGGTCCACTTGTATGCAGATATTTCAATAAACACATTGGAAAAAATATAATTGCAGCAATTTGAAAAAACTAATAGACAAAACAGCTTTAAAATGACAAAAACACTTAGAAAAACTTAGGTATGTTATGAATGCATAAAACCATAGGTCTTAGCCTAATTTATCATTTGCCATAAAATATATACAAATCCATTATTAAAAAGTTGAAATTTATTAAAACCTATCCACACATATGGGCAGTACATGGCACCATTCACACTCAAGAGAAATGTAAACAAACATGATGATGTAGCAGACTATGCTAATATAATTTCTTAGGCAATTCCTGTTGCAACTGCAGTGAGCACAAGTGTTGCAACTTTCCACTTAAAATGCTCTTTTCAAAAAATTAGATATAATTTAATTATCTCTGGGTGAGCATTTCTTCTCCAGTTGTTGTTTTAATAGTTACATGTAGATTTTCTACTACTATGGAGGGTTGGGAGAAGATGTTCCTATTCCCCAAGTTGTTCGGGGGTCAGTTCTACAGCTAGCAGTATGCAGTCGCCATCTAAAGGGTCCTCTCAGCAGGAAGCATACGACCTCCGGGAACTGTCCCATCTGGACACCAAATACAGAGGAGAAATTAGGATCCCAAATGTCATTTCACCCCTTGCTTCCACACTACTCTGTCTGTACTGTTTCTTTGATTCTAACCCATTATCTCACAAGGAAGTTCTTTGTCTTCTCACAAGGGCTGGGTTTTCACGTATGACTCAGAAATGCCTGACACAATTTTGCTTCCAGTTTGTCATACAGGTGGCTCCAGGATAACGAGCTGCATGCTAGCTGCTGACTTTCTAGAAGTTCTGCAGTTACATCTGGATTTATCAGATGGGAATAATTCCCTTGCAGCAGGAAGCCAAAGGTCATATGAGATACAAAAATGTTTTATGGTTGGTAACTTGTTATCAAATTGTGTCCTGCAACTCTATAGATAGAACCAACCAATACTCTGAGACCCCTTTATAGAGCTGCTTTTTAAAAATTCTGTTTATAGGGCCTCCCTGGTGGCGCAGTGGGATAAGCAACACACTATGAAGCAAACCGCAGCCACTGCAGCACAAGTTCGATCCCTGCTGCTGGCCAGGGAGGGGACCCACATGGCGGTGGCAGACCTCTTCTGCCTGGCCCGCTGCTCCCCTCAGCAGTGTACTTCAGTTGATCTGCCTGTTCTGCTCCCTGCTCTCTGTGGTGAATCCTCTCACCCTCCCCCACACCTCTGGCCTGTACCCCAGTGCTTGTATGCATAAATAAATCTTTAAAAAAAAAATTCTGTTTATATTGTGATAGAAAAAGATGTATTATCTAAGAGATTTGCTGAGTTTCTGGAAGTGCAGTAGGAAACCAGCCTAGAAAACATACAGGCATATTGCAGGGACTATGTGAGGGTTAAACCCCACACAGATCATTCCTAATGCCATTATGCCACCCTATTGCCATTATGTCTCTATTTTCTGAACACACCAAACCCCTGTTCAGACATGTCTATTTGGCACATTTTTATTTTTTAAAGATTTATTTATTTATGTATACAAAAACTGGGATACAGGCAAGAGGTGTAGGGGTGGTGAAAGGACTCACCAGAGACAGAGTGGGGAGCAGAACAGGTAGATCGACTGAAACACACTGCTGAGGGGAGCAGCGGGTGAGACAGGAAAGGTCTGCCGAGCCCATGTGGGTCACCTCCCTCCCTGGCTGGTGACTGGCAGGGATCAAATTCATGCTGAAGTGGCTGTGGTTTGCTTCATAGTGCTGTGTTTAACCTATTGCACCACCAGAGAGGCCCTACTTGGCACTTCTTTATTGCACTTAAGTGTTTTCTTCCTTCCTTCCTTTTTTAGAGCTCAACTTTATAGTTATCTCTGAGAGACTCTCCCTTGGCCTCAGCCACAATTCAGTGCTCCCTCCTAAAATTCTAACTCACTGATCCACTGCAATTTTAATTGAATTAAATAGGGGGTAGGGAGGAGGATGAGAAAGGCACAATGCATAGTCTAGGAGTCTGCACATACATGCATTATTTGAACTGTGACCTGTTTTAACTTCTGAGTTAACTTCACAGTCCAGGAGGCACCTGGAAGAGTGACAGATGCCATTTTCTGTCACTCCATCTCAGAGGGAGTGAAGCACTTCAAATCCTGATCCAAGCAGAGGGGGCGTTGCCAGGGAGAGGGGGCACCACAGAACTCCCAGAAGTTGTCAACGCTGGGAGTGAAGCCTGTTTACTAATTATTAACTGTCTTTGTTCAACTCACTCTAAAGCAGCCAGTTAGAGATGAGGTTGTAGAACAGTTTCTTTAGAAAATGATACTCAGTCATTCTCAGATTAGCTGGCAGTCTAATAAAAGTGCATATGAAAGATTCAATCCTTGTCCTTTGCTGTTTTGGGCTTTGTTGGCATATGGCATTTTGATCCTAAAATTTCCCAGCAACAAAAGTAGGGGTGGTAACAAAAGGATGAAAGGTTGCGGTAGCCTAGGGAAAAGGACTATGGGTGCTTTGACGGTGAGGGTGGTATGGTGACATAAATCTGAGGAGTTGCGAGCCTATTCTCGTAAATCATGTACAGTTGTAAATCAACATGTACAGTTGTAATTCAACATTCAAATTGTAAATCAAACAATCAAATAAGAAAAAAGTTTGTTTATAAATAATTCAGACTATGATATTTTGTTGCTATAAACTGAATGAATTAAGACAAAGTTGTAAGGAAGAATACAGAAGGATTTTCTGCAACCTCTATCTAGTTACTCTCAATGGGAATTAGTAGAACAATAGTAAAGTATCATACTCTCAAGATGACATTAACGCAACCTGATTGAGGGTTAGAACAAAATTTGGGATGAAGTCTTCACAAGGCCGGAAAGTGGAGGCGTGTAGGTAGAAATGATTAGTCATTAAGTCAGTTGTAGAAAAGAAAAGTCCTTAGATAAAAGAACTCCT
Organism: Galemys pyrenaicus; assembly: GCA_019455555.1. Taxonomy (NCBI): domain Eukaryota; kingdom Metazoa; phylum Chordata; class Mammalia; order Eulipotyphla; family Talpidae; genus Galemys; species Galemys pyrenaicus. The sequence goes on along the minus strand of JAGFMF010011868.1, from coordinate 6,336,162 downwards.
TAGTCATGGACTGGCTGGTCTAGAATACAGAATTGGGAATAAGGAGACTGAGGACCCTGAGATAATCACAGGCCTTATGAATTAACCCAATCACACCCAGAAAGTGATTAATTTAACAATAGATAATAATTCTACAAAAGAATAAACCCCTCTCCAAGAAAAGGAACACCATATTAAAACAATTCCTACCCTGTGAAAATGCAGCTGTCCTGCCAGCCTATAATCACAGTTAAGAAAAGGGCGTTTCTTTCCACAACCTTTTGCTCGTTGCAAAACAGCAGCAGCAGCTCTTTTGCCCACTTGTGCCTGTGTAAGCATCTTCTTTCCTTTTCCTTTTCCTAATAAACCTGTCCTTTAAAAATGTAACCTTCATCTGCCTGTATCTGTGCAAACATTTTCATCTCCTGGGTAATCTATGGTTTGCGCCACTGAAAGGGTTATCTACAGAAACATTTCTCAGTGGTAACCCAAGTACCCCACTCACCATACCCACTCACTGTACCCAGCATCTCATCAAATGTCACCATAGTTCACCGGTTCTTCAGATTTCCTCTTTTTTGTTGTTGTCATTCATTTTCATATGGGAATTAGCTCCATGTATCATGTCCAGTACCACCACATTCAAGACACTGAAGAGCCTGTCACCCAAAGAAACCCCATCACTCTTTTGAAATCATTTTGATGAGATGTTGGTTTCAGTGTGTTGAGTTTTTAGGTTACCACTGAAGAAAGTTTCAATATAAGTCCCCTTTGGGCTGCACATGACAGGATTATCCAGGAAATGAAGACTTTTGCACAGACACAGGCAAGCAAAGGCTACATTTTTGAATGGTGACGTTTATTAGAAGAAAGAAAAGGAAAAGAAGACCCCCCCGTAGAAACAAGTGGGCAGAAAGCTTCACTGTCAACATAGAAGGAAGGGTAAGTGGCAAAAAGAAAATTTGTATATGGTCTTTACTCTCTCCTTTGTAGGAAGGGTCAGGGATAAAGAAGATGAAGAAACAGGAGGGAGAATAAGGAAGAAGGAGTGGGTGGGAAGCAGCTATAGGAAGGGACAGAGCGACTTCGCACTGGTGGGCCCAGCTCACATTAAATTGTGGATCATCTGTTGAAAAATGACAAACAATTTCCAGTTGGAGAGAACAGACGTCAAACCAATCTCCTTCCTTCTGAGCGGAATTTTTGTTTTTATTTAATTTTTGGACAGTCTGTGATTTCTCCCCTCAGGTCTAGCACCATAGTTCTCCTACCACCAAAGTACTCGTAGCCATTCCCCATTTTCCCTTGTGCTAAGCAGACCCTTTGAACACTTTTTAAATTTTTTTTCATAGAAGAACCGGGGTATAAGCCAGAGACATGCAGGGGTTGAGAGGATTCACCAGAGACAGAGCGGGGAACAGAACAGGCAGATTTCACTGAAATACACTGCTGAGGGGAGCAGCGGGAGAGACAGAAGGGGTCTGCTGTGGCTTGTGGGTCAGACTCAGGCTGTAGCAGTGATAGTCCTGAGATTTAACCCCTAGGCCACCAGGGAAGTCCTCTGAAGATGGGGTACTTTAGACTGCTCTGCCCCTCCAGTTCTAGGTCCCTGGGAAGGTGCCTCAGATCTGGAGTCGGGGTTCAGCTGAGACACTTCAACTGGGCACTTCAACTGGGGCCATCAATGTCAGAGTTGGTGGGTAGGAGCCTTTCTGAGACCCATGGCAGTATGGCATCTGGTTTAACACTAGGCCCCTGTCCATTGAGAATGGACATTTTGTAGCAAAGCAATTCCAACTGAGAAGGCCCTGACCAAATTGTAGTTTGTTTTTACCCCGGCTGGAAAGGCTTTGGATTCCTGGAATGCTTTTGAGCCTCAGCTACCTGCCATTGGGCTGATCTTGTTTAACTGGGCGTTTGCCTATGAGGAGTGAGTAATTTTCAGAATTTTAATCAGGAGTCTCTCCCTTACTCTTCTCTGTTCCCTTTGAACCTCTCTCCAATTAAAGATCTTTGAGCACACTTCGTTTCTACTTTTTATGTTTTTGGCTTTTTTTTTTTTTTTAATTTATGCATTCAAGAGCTGGGGTACAGGCCAGAGTCGCAGGAGGTGAGAGGATTCACCAGAGACAGAGCAGGGAGCAGAACAGGCAGATCGACCAAAACATACTGCTGAGGGGAGCAGTGGGCAAGGCAGGAGAGGTCTGCTGCGCCATGTGGGTCCCCTCCCTGGCCAGAGGAAGGGATCGAACTCATGATGCAGTGGCTGCGGTTTGCTTCATAGTGTGCCACTTAACCCTCTGCGCCACCAGGGAGGCCCCGACTTTTTATGTTTTTATGAATCCCCATGGCCAGCCGTTTAGAAAGGCTGCCTGGAACAGGAGCTGCTCCACATCATCCCTTTCGTCCCTTAACAGCTTGGAGTCCGTGAGTAGCACTTAGTTCCATCTGGCTTCAGTTTCACTAAGAGGCCTGCAGGAAGGGGACTTCTGAGAGGTGAGATGTGAGTAGCAGGTCTCTGAAACCTGTGGGCTGCATGGTTGGATGTGAATTACTGGATGTCTCTTGGGCTTCAGAACCTTAGAGAATTCCTCATAGTGTCCACTCAACCTCTCCCAGTTCTGAGTTGGTGAGAAGATGGTTGTTCTCCCTCTTTCAGAGAAACTGAAGAAAAGGACATTGAATTCAATATAATCGATTTGATTGCAAAAAAAAAAAAAAAACTTCTGTGAAAAATGATAGTGCTAAACTATTTTCATGTTTCTAATATTTTTAATAGTGGGTTTAAAAATTGTTCTCATCACAAAAAAAAAAAAAAAAAGTAGTGTCCAAGCTTAAGTGACCCAGTTCCTTGGAGTCACATGCTCCAGGTACTCTGATGAGATATTGTCTTGCTCTGCAGAAAATGCTGCATTTTCTAGACTGACAGATGTGTTTTGTTATGGATTTTCGTCTTATGATGTATGCATTTCCTTGAAAACTAAGATCTTGATATTAAAGAAAAAATAATAATAAGACTCCTATTTAAAGTTATGGATCTGAAACTCTCATTAACGGAGGACAAGAGAAGAACTACGATAGATGCTCCCATTACTCTTATCACTGAGGAAATTACAAGGGTTGGGGGGACTAAAAGATCAAAGATGCACCCATTGCTATAGCAGCTTGTGAAAATCCGTATTTTGGAAGCTGTGAGCCAGACACTACAGACGAAGAGGAAATATACACATCTCTTATAACGGGAACTATAGCAGGTGGGGAACTAAGGCAGGATTTCTCCATTGTATCCTGAGGCTGAATTCTTCCCCAAAACTTCAGGGTTTGCTCTTCAGGCTGTCATCAGTTGATGACATTATCCAGGGGAAACCTCTCTACTTAAATTTGATGATTGTAGACATTAACTACATGTATAAAACACCTTCAGGGCAACACTGGAGCGGTGTTTGGCTAACATCTGGGCACAATGCTCGAGCCAAGTACACCTGTAATATCAACCATCCTAAGGACACCACTTTGCCAAGGGCGTCTGCCTGCTTATTCTGACTTCAAAGATGAACAAGCATAGGATCAGTGCCAGGAAATACCTTACCTCCTTAAGACCTGGCTGTATAGATTATATTAGATCCCTAAGGAGTAAAACATGGTAGTGAACAGCTGGATTCTAATTGACTTTTTTTATTAGCAGATTTGAAATTTAACATTTATTTAGTGTTTTCTGTACTATCTGTTTTTCTCTTTATCTTTCTGCATCACCCAGGGAAGTCCATACATTCCTTGTTTGGTATAGTAGGTGATCATTTTTTTTATTAGCTTTATTTAATTATATTAAACATCATTTGTATTCCCCAGGGAGTTCCTGCCTGTCTTTGCCCTCCCCTCCCTCCCCCCCCACCATAGTCCCTTTGGTTTATCTTTGACCTTTTGGTCTTTTTGAGGTTTTTTGGTTGGTTTGTTTTTGGTGGTAATTGCCCATTTCCTTGTGCTTACCCTCCTTTTTTTTGTTGTTTTTGTAGTTGTTGCTCTTTCACATTCCTCCCAAAAGTGAAGTCATCTGATATTTTTTCTCTTGTCTTTTGATTTGTTTCACTGAGTATAACTCCTTCTAGCTCCATCCATGTTTCCATAAATGGCCCTAGTTTATCATTTTTGATTGTTGAATAGTATTCCATTGTGTATATGTACCACATCTTCTTGATCCAGTCATCTACTTTTGGGCATTTGGGTTGTTTCCAGGTCTTACCAATTATAAATAGAGCTGCAGTAAACATGGGGGTGCAGGTGCTCTTTTGTATCAGTGTTTTTGTGTCTTTTGGGTAGATCCCTAGGAGCGGGATTGCCGGATCATATGGTAGTTCCATCTTTAGTAGACTGAGGAACCTCCATACGGCCTTCCATAGTGGATGGATTAACTTGTATTCCCACCAGTAGTGTACTAGTGTTCCTTTTTCTCCACATCCTTACCAGTATTTATTGTTGTTGTTTTTTTTTTTTTATATGTGCCATTCTTATCGGTGTAAGGTGGTACCTCATTGTAGTTTTAAGTAGGTGATCACTTTTTTTTTTAAAGATTTATTTATTTATGCATACAAGCACTGGGGTACAGGCCAGAGGTGTGGGGGGGGTGAGAGGATTCACCACAGAGAACAGGGAGC
>JAGFMF010011868.1:6214374-6331481 GCA_019455555.1 Galemys pyrenaicus | reverse complement strand
CTCCCTGGCCGGCAGCAGGGATCGAACTCGTGCTACAGTGGCTGTGGTTTGCTTCATAGTGTGTTGCTTAACCCACTGCGCCACCAGGGAGGCCCAGTAGGTGATCACTTTTAAGGTTTGAATTGAAAGTAAGAGATTTGTCATTATTCCTGCAGGTCTCTGGTTATTAAGTAGGGTTTGACTTAGCCTAGATTGACATCATAAACAAAACTAATTAACTGGTTAAAACAGAAACTCCTGGAAACAGTGACAACAGACGACTGCAAACTATGTGTTATAGATAAAGCCTGGGAATTTAAAGATCTCAGATCTAATCTCAGTCTTGGGACTTTTTAAAAAAAATTTAGCTTTTTAAAAAATTGTGGTGAAATGTACAATTTCCAGTTAAATATCTGTTTCATCTGCAACAGAACCCTACCATACATCTGTCTATGCCCATCATGCTGAGTAAATAAGATGCCATTGCCACATTGCAAATAAGCTCTATCCTTTTTGCCTGGGAATGAAAAGAATTAGCAGGCCTCCCCAAATAGTTTTCTCATGGTGTTTTCATGCCCAAGTATATTCAGTACTATCAGTTTCTGGAGATGTGCAGTTTTTTGTTGTCACCATTTGTAAGAAGATACAATAGAAACCTAAATAAGAGAAAGCCTGTTGTAGGTGAATTGGATCTGCAAATTTGGAATGGAGAGACCACAATTAGTTCATCTGGGAAATAATATCTTCAGTGATTCTGAAGCTAAATAGCACATCCCAACAGGTGGGGGTGAGAAACTTGATTCCCAGGTCTGGCTCATGAGTCAACTCACATTCTTTTGACTGTCAACCAGAAGTGAAATATAGAGAAAAGCAGGAAATGAATTTCAGAAAATCAGGAGGGTGATTTGGGGTGAGTTGGGGTGAGGGCAGAGTAATCAGATCACACCAACTATTTCACTGTAACTCCTGGACGTTGGTTGTAATCATGAGTTACTTTATAGTAACTTATTAGGTTGTATAATTGTGGTTTATCAGATTTCTACACAGTCACATCTGTAGAACAACTTTATTTCTTCCTTCTCAATCTATTTAACTTCTAGTTCCTTTTATTTCTTATTGTACAAGTGTAGGGTAAATGGAAAAGTGATCAGGCTTTTCTGCCCTCCTGCCATTGGTGTGATGATGATGGACACCTGCGGTCCTGCACACATGCCTGATGGCGGGCATCTCAAGTAGGATGTAGGTATGTGCAAGTGGGCATATCTGGGCTGAGACACAGAGTGTACAAGGGAGGCATCTCAAGGATGATAGCAGAGAGAGAGAGAACAGAGAGTAGAGAAAGAGAGCAACAGGAGAGCAGAGGCAGAAGCAACCAAAGAGTGAGATTTGCCAGGGGCTAGGAGGCTGCCAGTCTCCTGCCACCCTGCCACCTCCCCTCCCGTGGCACTGCTCACCCCGTGCCCTTGCTAGCACTACATCTTAGGCAGAACAATATGATAAATTATATAAATTCAGTTTCAAATGTTGAAATTGCCTTACATACCTGACATAAACCCCACTTGGTGTTAGTGTATAATTCTTTTATACTTTTTTTTTTAAATTGCAGTGGGTTATTTGAGAATAAAGTTTGAGAATTAAGGTAGAGGAGGCAAGAGGAGGGAAGGGAGACATGAAATAAAAAATGCACTTTTTACTATAATGCAATATCCTTTTATTTAATACATATAGCCATTCACCTTTATTTTCATACTGCATCATTCTCCCCTAGTAATATTGGTTTTAATCAAACAATACAGATATATGTGCTAAATCAAGAATCTCATTTAAAGAACTAATTTAAAGCTTTTAAGTTTTAGGTGAGCAAGTGCATGATAGGTAGACCCTGGAAAAGATGCTAAAATATTGTGACTTTATTTGGCTTTCTGAAAAATCTTTTAGCAGGAAATTATTTTATTAATGAATTAAATGCACAAAATATAAAACTACATTTTGAGGCTAGTTACTTACATATAAAGAGTAATAAAATGTATAAAACCAGTTAATTCTGTCTGATTATTAAAACATTTTTGTAAAACTACTAAATTAAATATCAAACACATTTTACGTAAAAGATACAAAATGATAAATGTTTAATATTATGGACTTCAGTTTATGCAAAAAAATAGCAAACAATTTAAACTAGCCAATGCTACAATGTTTTGATAATATTTAAAACTTCAAGACATAATAATTTAATATTTCTTAATATAAACTGCATCACGATATTCTGGAATTAATTTTTTTGTAACAAAAATTATTTCTACAAAGACTACAGGACCAAATAGGCTAAAAAAGGCTAAAAAGCTTGTTTTGTTAGCTTCTTCTAGTAAAGTATCTAAATAATCAATTTCAATACAAATGCCACCAACAGAGGCTCACACACAGGAGGCGATGACTGCAGGGGAGAAGTGGTTGATTCCAAGACACTGGCACATCCCCAGGCTAGCGAGGCAAAGCATCCCAAAGGCCACATACTTAACATCTTAGAGAAATGCAAGAGACAAAAACCTAACAGTTGTACCATCTATGCAACAGTGGTGCCAGGTCTGCTATAAGATTAATTAGTTCATAAGAATCGGTAGTAATAAACTATAACAGGAGCCCTATACAAACAGCTGTAACATCGTAGATTAAATTTAACCATTAGAAAATGATCCTAGGGGCTATTCCACTGGAGTTTATTTGAGCTCTGCTGGTGTTGATGCAGATGTTGTTGCAGGACCTGTAATGCAAAATAAATACACGTGAGTAGACAGGTAAAAGAAGATAAAGTGGACAGCGTTCATAAGTTAGAATTTTTAAGCTATTTTATTTATTTGTTTATTTGAGGTACAGTGGACATGTTAACATTATGTTAGTTTCAGGTATAAGACCTAGTGAATTCATATTTGTATATTTGATTGGAAAATGACTGCAGTAAGTTATGATATGTAGTCACAATTCTTTTTCTTTTTGTGAGAACTTTTAAGATCTCTTAGCAATTCTGAAATATGCATGGTGGCGCAAGGGGTAAGTTACATCTTAGTACTATGAAACTACCCGTAGTCACTGCAGAATGAGTTTGATCCCTGGCCAGAGAGCTGAACCACATGGTGCAGCAGACCTCTCCTGTCTCACCCGCGGCTTCCCTCAGCAGTATATTTCAGTGTTCCACCAGTTCTGTTCCCCACTCTGTCTGTGGTGACTCCTCTCAGCCTCTGTACCTCTGGCCTGCACCCCAGATCTTGTATAAAGATAAATAAATAAAATAATAAAAAAACACAAATATGCAATACAGCATTACTAACTATATTCACCATGTCATACATTGTAACTCCAGGACATATTTATTCTATAACTAGCAGTGTGTTCTTCTTGCCCATCTTAACCTATTAATTTCAAATTAAAAAAGCCCACTGTAACTGTTTATAAGGTCAATTCCTGATGGCTACATAAAGAGTTAGCCCAGCGGCTTACCTGCAAGCACATACAGTAGCTTGTGTATTAGACAAGAATGGAGTGTCCTTTGGAGACATGTAAATTCACAAGTCTGCCTGACATGGTGGCAGGTTCTGCTGATATAAATATCCTGAACTGAATTGAACTGAACAGATAGTGTGAGCACAGCCTTGGCAAGAGCAGTGGCAGGAGAGAAGTGAGTCTACTAAGTCCACACATTTCCCTAGGTCCAGAGGACACTGTGTGGCTCTCAGCCCCATACACCAAAAACTTCATTAATGTCAGCTCTTTCAAACCACCACATCGCGCCAGTTATCTAAAGACAGATTTCTGGCATGCCAAAAACACTGGCAATGGCTGTCAATAATGCAGTTAAAAATAAAACTGGAGGGAAAGAAAGAAGCCTTGATGATGGGTAGAAGTGCAAGGACAGGCTCTCAGGGGCAGCTTTCCAGGTGGAAGGAAAAGGCAGGCTTGGATTAGTTATTGTTTATAAAGCTAAGAATTAAGAGGGACAGAAGAAAAAACAGGAAACAGAGGAGAGAGCATGTGGCCTCCAGAGCTGTGGGGTCAGAAGTTCTGGAAGGGCAGGAGCTAGGAACTTCCTCAGTGACACCTCAGCCCCCAGACAAATGCATGGAGGCATGCCCTCTCCATCAGTGCTGGTTCCCCCAGATTACAGTGACTCTACTTCTCACTTTGTCTTTCATTAATTTTATTTTATTTTTTTAAAGATTTATTTATTATGCATACAAGCACTGGGGTACAGGCCAGAGGTGTGGGGGGGGTGAGAGGATTCACCACAGAGCGGGGAGCAGAACAGGCAGAATCAACTGAAGTACACTGCTGAAGGGAGCAGCGGGCACGGCAGGAGAGGTCTGCCTCACCATGTGGGTCCCCTCCCTGGCCAGGAGCAGGGATCGAACTCATGCTGCAGTGGCTGTGGTTTGCTTCGTAGTGCATTGCTTAATCCACTGCGCCACCAGGGAGGCCCCTTTCATTAATTTTAAAAGGTTAAAAAGAGTAAGTAGATCTTGCTGTTAAGTTAAACTATTGCTCATGTGACACTTGCAGTGATTTATTTTGCACAAAAAGCTTATAAATTTATATTCATGTCAAATGATAATATTAGTTGGTGGTGAAGTAAATTCTATCTATATAAGACCATGCAGAAAAATAATAATGTAAATTCTAAAATATCCTCTACAGGTGAACCTCTGTGCTGACTGCTTGTGTTAAGTTCAAAGCAGGTCTTCTGTACTTCTCCATTACTTGAACCCATGTCTCTCAGATGGGCTCTAATAAAATGTATGTGTCTGAACTAAACAAAATGTTTTATCTTGTGTAGCATATACAATAGTATAAAAGCAACATATTGCATTATGCAAATGGTCCTTCTTCATCTCCTACACTGTGTTCCTGGAATTTCAATTTGTTAAAAGCATAGACAAAAGCACCAACTTTTGCAATTAGAATACATGCGGTTTGGAGAAGGATGTTCCAGGCTACCAAGAGGCTTCAGTTTCACATTTAAGAACTCTGCCCAGCAATTTATGTGTGAGACACTTCCTGTTTGGATGCAAGCTGGTTTCTCTGTAAATACTCACTTGGAGGAGAAGACTCTGTAATAAAGAAAAAGTGCATTAGTTATTCAATTTAGTGAAACAGACCAAGTAGCAAAAATATTAGAACTTTTGATAATTACTTAAAGAATTAATAAAAGTCACAGAACACAACTAACATTGCAAAATTCAAAAAGGGCCTGGGTTAACAATATTGACTGTGAACTTGTCGTTTATTCATCACAACAAAGTCACTAACAGAACTGGCTGGACAACCATGGTACCAGTGCAAAGAGGTGACAACACCACTTTAGCCAGACCAGGCATTACTGCAGAGGAAGGTATGCAGGGATCCTACATACAAAAAATCATATCAAACACTTCAGATGCATGAAGAATCTTAACATGTTCTCTTAATCAAAGAAATAAAGCCTCAAAAAGAAAAATAAGTTACCTAAAAGTAAATGGCCAAATTTCATGCATCACTTAGTGATACTTTGGTCAATGAAGGGTTCACATATATGACAGTGGTCCCAATAGGCTAGCTCACCATACTGTCTAGGTGTATGGAGGGCTGTACCATGTGGGACTGTGTAAGTACACTCTACGATGTTCACATAGAACTAAATCTGCTAACAATGCATTTCTCACAGTATTCCTCCCTGTACATCCAGGAACACTTTGCTAGAACTACAAGAACTAAACATAATACTCAACTAGGCTTTGAGGCAGCCATGTCCAAAAAAATAAGACTAATTCTATCTGTGAGTGTGACACATTTTTAAGATAAACACCAAATTAATATAGTTTTTTGAACAGCTAGTTACAGGGAAACTTTAAATGATTCCATTTCATAACATGCTGATGAAATGCTGATGATGGAATAACTTGTATTTTAATTGTGAGTGCTTTTCAAAGAGCCAAGCCTTTTTCTGAAGTTGCTTCTGGAGGACCAGCGGGCTTATGCGGAAGTCCAAAGATTACAGGGTTCAGGATCTTCTGGATCCAGGAGGTTAAACATGATATAATTTGGTATATTATTTGTTTGATATACTAAATGAAATATCAAAAAGTTTTGACAACTAAAAGAAAATGTAAAGTCACAGAAATCATGACTTTGTTATTCTTAAATGAATATTTAAATATAAGGAAGAAAGCAAAATGTATGTTATTCGAACATAGAGCTGTAATCTCAATACTTTATGTTTTTGCATGACTTCAGGGTTTCTCATACAGGACACAGGATACATAATGAGGTAAGAAAAAAGTCACTTGTCATCACAGTGAATAAAAATCTCAGGGGAGCATAGACTGCGGGGCGGCTTTACCCTGGGCTTTCTCAGAGCCTTCCGGAACCTCTGAGTCAGGGGCGGCCTCTTCTTCCAGCTGCTCTTCTGGGTCCTGGGTGGACTGAGTGGACGTCGACGTTCTGGGCGTGGCTGACGTTCTGGGCGTGGCTGATGTTCTGGGCGTGGCCGATGCTCTGGACATCTGCGGGGTTCGCTTTTCTGAATCAGTTCGCTGCTGTAACCACTCATCCTTATAACCATTACTAATAAGTTTGGAAAAGTTTGTGGGTGAACTGTTTTTCTGACCAGGCCTCAAAAGGAGAAAAAATTATCAAACTTAGTGATAATGCACAAGAGTGATGGTGAACACCGATAAAATGGATGCACTATTGTCCCTTAAAACGTAACACATTTCTCCCCACCCCACCCCCCACCCCGCCCCACACTTCTCTGCCTCCTAGTGTGAGCTGGGTATTCCCATGGCCTTTGTCACATGTAATGGTACTAGCCGACTATTTCCCCCCGGCTGGCTGAAGACTCAGTCAGACAATTAAAAAGTATTAGCTCTAGCACTACAGTTACATCAGGGAAAGTAAAGGGAACACAGAACTCTGGATCCTTGCCCTGCATCCAGAAGATGAACAGCTGTTAGGGCACCTGCTGAGTGCAGGGGCAAGCCCCCCCTCACACCAGGGTCCAGGCGTGAGTAACACAAACTGTCAGCACTGAGCACCGTCACATGCAAGGACAACTGTTCCCTAAACTTCAAGGGGAAGCCAGTCTAAATGAGCCTTTGTGAGGATGGGATCTCAGAAGTAGATATGAGGGGAGCAAAACAACTGGTTGGGGAAGTACTGCGCCCATGTGGGAATGGGCAGATGTTCACAGGGTCACAGACAAGAAGGAAGGAAATGGGATCAGGGTGGTAGAGGGGTAAAAAGGCTGGGCCAGGGCTTTGAAGGTCAGGCTGTGTGAAATTGTGGTATCTAATTTACATCCTCAAAACATAGTGTTGGGAACCCAATATCATTGGGCTGACATTAGCACAGGGTGTACTTGCTGTCACTATTACTGCTGTCACTTGGATGAAAGACCAAGATTAGAGCCAAACCCACTCCAAACAGCATGGCACTGCCCATGCACTTACATGGGAGGAAAGGAGAGTCTACTTCCTGTAGGGTCTTTGGGGCCAAGTGGGGTCCCCACTTTGCTTGGATTCTTTGAGTTAATGGCTGGCAGCCTCACCTATTGGAAGAAATACAGAAAACCCTTATTGAATGACTAGCATTTAGCAGCAAAGAAAACTCACAAATGGTGGCACATGTGCAAAGCATACAGGACGAGATTTGCAGTGTGATCACTGTTTTACTGGTAAACAGTCACAATAAAATATACTTCAACAATAATTCCATTAGACACAATGATTGTATAAAGGAGACCACTAGTCTTTTAAAACCAGTTGTTGTCATCAAAGAAAGATGTCATCTACTCAAGAAGAAAAACAGTGGAAACTACAGTGGGAAATACTCAAGGAGAACCCTGTTCTAAAGGGACTCTGAGATAAGGTGGTTCCCACTTCCAGGCAAAGGACAGCTACCCCCTGGGGCTTGGCAGAGCCTTGTGGAGGCACTGAGAGGACCTCTGAAGACCTTGAATTCCTTCACCTGGAACCACCAAGTGGTAACCAGGGTAGAGCAAAAAGGAAAGGACACCAAGATTAGAGACCTGGAGGCCTCCCTGGTGGCATAAGGGGTTAAGGCACAGCACTATGAAGCTATCTGCAGCCACCGCAGAATGAGTTCTTTCCCCGGCCAGGGAGGGGACCCACATGGCGCAGCAGACCTCTCCTGTCTAGTCCGCTGCTCCCCTCAGCAGTGTATTTCAGTCCATCTGCCTGTTCTGCTCCCCACTCTGTCTCTGGTGAATCCTCTCACCTCGCTGGACTCTGACCTGTATCCCAGCTCTTGTATTCATAAATAAATAAATCTTTAAAAAAACAAATCAAACAAACAAAAAACATAGGAGGAAAGTTTCATGATCTTGGGTTAAGCAAAGATTTTATAGAAACAATATCAAAAGCAAAATCATTAATGAAAAGATTGATGAATCACAGAAGTTAAGAACTTTCATTCACTGCTAAGAAAATGAAATATAACTACAGACTAGGAAGTATTTGCAAAGCTCATCACTGAGGAAAGATTTATATTCAGAATGTATAAAGACATCTCAAAACTCAATAGGAAGAGAACTTAATTACAAATTGGGCAAAAGACAAAAAGAGAGAGAGAAAAATTCCCAGCGACCACTTCTTTGCTTCACCAGCAGAAGGTCTATGGATGACAAAAAAGCACCTAAAAAGATCACTGGGAAAATGCAAATCAAAAGCATAATGGGGAGCAATGGGGACACACAGGCTGGGGAATTTGTGAGGGAGGACTGCACTGCACCTTGATGTGTGGTAGCGAAGTCACATGCATTTGTCACAATTTTCAGAATAATGCTCTATGTGTGTAAATTAGATTATTAAAAATTGTAAAAGAAATGCAATGGACAAAAAGTAAAAACAAATAAACAGAGCCCACAGAGGTACTACGCGCATTTACCAAAAGATGACTCTCCAGAAAGAGGAAACGATCAATCCCAGTCATCCTGTAGATGATGCTGGTGATCAAAGGGTCACCTCACCTTAACCGTCCCATGTGTCTGGCCTGTCAGGTGAGGGGCAAAAGCTGGGCTGGGGAAGGTCCACTTCCTGAGGCCCAATTTCAGGGGAGAGAAAAAGATGGGGGACACCAGGCCATCATGAGTGTCTGGGGAAGGATGCTCTTCAAATTCCAGTACAACATACTAGCTTAATGTTGTGGTATGTTTTCACACTTAATTTCTTACTCTAGCTGTGTCCAAGATCCTAGAAGGCACAAAGAGAAGATTCTGTGCAACAGTGTCTCTAGCTGAGCTGCGTACCGAAGTGGTGACTCAAGTAGCTTCTAGTGCTCCTGGGTTCTGCCCAACGAGGTGCTCTCCCCACTAGATGGCAGCCACTCCGTGTGCCTTTCACTTAGTCTCCCTTCTCTCCCCACCTCCTTCCGCAGGCCTGGGCTTGCCCCTGCACCTTATTCAGCCCTTGACACAGCTTTTCCCAGTGGTTGGTAAATAACCTAACTCGATTTGGGTGGCACAGCACTTCATGTCAGGTTCCTCCACATGTTAAAAGAGTAACCATGGTTAACACCCAAAGGTCGCATTTATGACTGGACGGTTTAGTCATTTACATATTGCCAAGAAACAGACCCATCTCTAAACTAGGCCAGTTCACTGATCATGCAAATGACCCAATGTCAAAATCAGAGCTGGCACTTTGGGATGTCAAAAAGGCCCCTTGCAGACAACTGACATTCCACATGGTGTTCAACCCTGAAGTAAATCACTCGGTTTCTTGTCAAATCAAGACACTGAGGGATCGAGACCTGGGTGCCAAGTATAAGCAGTTCAAGAATCAGTCAGCAATGCACCAAGCAACACCCTTGTGGGTAAGGACTGTTCTTTTTTTTTTTTAAGATTTATTTACTTATGCATACAAGACCTGGGGGACAGGACAGAGGTGTGTTTGGTGAGAGGATTCACCAGAGACAGAGTGGGGAACAGAACTGGCAGATGGACTAAAGTGCGATGCTGAGGTGAGCAGGCGGCAGAGCAGGAGAGGTCTGCTGTACCACGTGGGTCCCTTCCTGGCTGGGGAATGAACTACCACTGCAGTGCCTGAGGAAGCCCCACAGCATAGTGCTCAACTCACTGCACCACCAGGGAGGCCCGAGGACTGTTCCTGCTGTGCTCTCATTATGAAAACAGTTCATTTCACTCACAAATCCCCACATCCCAAGAACTAAGAAGCTGGAGTCACAGAGAGCCCTGGTGGGAGGAGGTTAGGCCTGGTGATCAGAAGAAGCCGTTTAAATCATGGTATCACAACCTCAAAACCACAATCAGAGATAGCTTGTGAGTTCCCAGTGCTCTTTTGAAACATGAACCCCCTAACAAGGGCTTCCACATTAAAGTCACTTGCTCCTCTGTGCCCCAATATACCACTGGGGCTCAAACAGAACACCAAGGTCTTCTTTTCCTTCATTATCAATAAAGAGTATCCCAGCAAAGTTTTCACTTAAATGCTTAAAGAAAATGGGGATGTGAAAAAACCAGACAATGAACAAATATAAAACGCCCTTTCTCTATGTGCTAGATGAGGAATGGTTCGCCAGTTCTTCCCTCGACAAGCATTAACTAGTTACAACACATTTAGCTCAGCTCGTGGAGGTGATATTAATAAAAAGGAAAAAAGATAATATTATCTTTTTAGTAGGTGCATATTTAGTAAATCCAAATGGTATAGGCAACATGAGACCCAGCACGTGTGACACTCGCACCCCTTCATCAGGCTATGACCAAGCTAAGTAGACACCTATCGCTGTTCAGTTACCTTTTTTTTCTCCTCCAGTTCATCAGCCTCTCGTTGCCAAACTGTCTTCATGTCAAAGTCAAAGGGTCCTCTTTTGGACTCATAGTTACCATTGGCCTGATCGGGATTAAACTCTTCATAAACCATGTAATCTGGCATGGAGACGGCAGGGATTCTACAGAAACAGATAGGAAAGTCTCCCTGAGCTCCGACTCTGCTATAAACACCACCTTTCCTCCTCCCACTCCCATTTCAGGGCCAGCAGTGCTGGGAGAGTCCAGGCGCTTCCCTCCTTGACCTGCTGTATGAACACACCAAGCCATCTCCAGGGCCTGGTTCAAGGCCTTGGCCATGAGGCCAAGTCCAAAATCACAGTGTTAACACCAGTGAATGAAAACTATTAAACTATAAACTATTAAAGCAGATACATTATGATTCACTATTAGAACATCTTCTTAGTCTCTTAAAATAGATTCCCCTCAACACTGACCATTTCAAATAGTCATTTAATAATAGTCATTTTTTCCTTTTAGGTGGTCATGTTTCAGTGGCATTGAAACACTTTTCCTGTTCCCGGGGCACCTCAGTTCCAGAAACAGTCCAGCAGGGGTGGTGAGGCACAGATTCCTCTCGCCATCTTCCTGCCATCCCTCCCTCAGGCAGGCTTACTAAGTAGATTGAGGGCTGGGACTTGATCCTAGCAGCAGGGGGTCCCAGAAAATGAGGGGGGGAGGGTGAATTTTCAATTTCAGTGAATAATTAAAATAGGCTTATCTTGGAGCATGGGCACAGACAGGACCAGGTGAAGTTGGACCGTAGTGGGGGAGAAGAGGGAGGAAGGGGTGAGGGAGATGAGGGGAGAGGAAGAAAAAAACGAGAGGGAGGGAGGAAGATGAGGGGGAAAGGAAAGAAGGGAGGAAGGGAAGAGGGGAGGGAGAGGCGGGAAATGAGGAGGGAGGGAGAGAGAAGGAAGGGATGAGGCAAAAAAAGAGAGGAGGAAGGACTGGGAGAAGAGGAGACAGGGGAAGAGGGAGGAGGGGAGGCAGGAGTCCTCCAGAGCTGCTGGCATGACAGGACATGCAGAGCATAAGAGTGGAGGGATGGGATGGCAGTACACTGGGAAGGACGAGAGAGAGGAGAAAGAGCTGGATGGAGGCTGCTGAGAGGTCCTTAGATAGATCTGGAGAAGCCAGGGAGCAGAGGCCAGGCTGGTAATGCAGGCCTAAGGGAATCACAGTCCCAATCCCCTCTGGGATGCAGGTAGGAAAAGGCTAGGCCCCTGAGTCCCACCCACGTTATTTCAGGGACTGCAGAACAGGGTCACCTCTTTCCAGCCCTCTCATTTTTCATTTCTCCAATTCTCCACAGGCAGGGAAAATCCCCCAGAGACCAAAGGGGGTGTTGAAAATAATAAAGGAGGGTACAATTTAAGAAAACACAAGGCAATGCCAGTTGCAGCTGCTAAGGGTCCCAAAATTTCACTAAAGGAAAGCTCACTCTTGGACTTCCCATGCCCTCCAAATGTCCAAAAGAGCCCAGAAAGCAGCCACCCAAGAGGCTTGGAGAATTGAAAAGTCTACAATGCCTCGTGATAGGTCCCGGGACAGATGGAGTAAAGCAGAAAGGAGGAGGAACTGTCCAGGGGCTGGGCTGTGAGGAGGGTGTGCTCAAAAGGACCCAGTGGGGCAGGCCCTCCTTTGAGCTCAGGTGCTAGAAACCTGTGGCATCCCGTAGGCACAGGGCATCTAGCCATGCACCAACCCTAGTGGATGGGCTACAGGACTGAGATGGAAACCCAGTCCCCCAAAACCCCAGTGGAATTGTCTTCTCAGAATCTTCAAGTGCCCAAGCCTCCTGTCTATCTTCCTGCCCTTCCTCCTGCTTGCCCATACCCTTTCTCTCCTGCTGCTGCTAAGGTCAGCAGTGAGCTGTGTTAGCCCACAGTCTCAGTCTGAAAGAACAGGGGAAGAAGACTCCCAAAGATGGGCTGTATTGTGAGCAGAGGCCTTCCTGGGATATGGGGGACAGTAAGCAGTCTCCAGTCTGCTCTGCTTCTCAGGCCAAACTGGGAAAGCAAACCAAGTGAGTTTTCACAACTTCTCAGCCCAAGAACAGTGGTTTGGAACCTATAGTTTACAAACCCCAGACATAGGAATTTCCTGGATTTTTCAAATATTATGGTGGTAGTAGCTACCCATAATTGCAATCATCATAGAAATATCACATTTCCTGTATTTCTAGCTGTATATCCACCTTTTCTCAATGAGAAGAAAACTGTGAGCCAGGTTGTTGTTGAAGAAAGTAAGGTAACCAGGCCCTTGGCACAGAGAACGAAACTCAAAGCAATGTTCCCATAAACAGCCCCAAGACCTACAACTAGAGGGTGGAAAATGCCTGGAGACTTCCAGAACCCTGGCGCTCTAACAACTTGTGCTGCACCCCAAGAGCTGGCTATTGCACAATTCTACTTGGAGCTGTGATGTCACACTAGCAGTATCAATAGTAGACAAATGTGTATTTAAAGTTCAAATGGAGATTTTTTTTCTCCCTATAAAGATGAACAACTTGATGCTGCTGGATACTCACTGTCGCTGGTTGGCTGTGGGCGGCTTGCTGTGGTGGATGTACCAATCTGGCAGGGAGTAGGCAACTGGGGAGCCCTTCCTGGTCCCGGCAGCAAAGTGCTTCAACAGATCTCAAAGCCAAAAAGAGCAGCCATGAGTGCTCCCCACCCCACTGGGTAGGGCATCTACTAACAGGCAGGGGGGTTGAGACTGCCTTTAAGGTGGCCTCTGAGCTGCAGGGGCCAGCAGACATCGGTTCTCACCTCTTATGCTAGATGCACCCCTACTTGGTGATCAGCAGTAACATCCTTGGACATCCCCCTATTCTGCCCTGGTCCTGAAGAAGCATCTCTGCACCCACCATTTCTTTCTTTTTATTTTTTTTAAAGATTTTATTTATTTATGCACACAAGAACTGGGGTACAGGCCAGAGGCTTGGGGAGGGGAGGAAGGGTGTTGAGAGGATTCACCAGAAACAGAGTGGGGAACAGAACAGGCAGATGGACTGAAATACACTGAGGGGAGCAGCTGGTAAGACAGGAGAGGTCTGCTGCACCATGTGGGCCCCCTCCCTGGCCTGGGGTCAAAGTTGCGCTGCAGTGGCTTTGGAAGCTCCACAGTGCAGTGCTCAACCCTTTGTGCCATCAGGGAGGTCCAGGCACCCACCATTTCTAGATGGGGGTCCAACTCTAGGCAGACTCTGGGGGGAAGGGGCAAAACTTTTCAGGTCTCCTGGGACAGCTTGCTGACTGCACGTCAGCTGTTCCCACTCTGTCCTGGTATCTGGAGACAGTCTGCTTGTCCCTGGTCCCTCCCCCAAAGCATTTCTGAAAGGAACTGGTCCCTCTGATTTTCCAGGAGGTGTGGCACAGGTGTCTCTAAATCACAGGGTGGGAATGTTAATCAGTGCCTCCACCCCAGGGTGGGATCACCTGAGAGGGACAGATCACCAGGTTCTGCCTCCCATCAGCCACTTACTATCTGTCTTTCCTCCTCCCTCCCTCCCTGGTTCCAAGGGCTTTGTCATAGGAGGGAGTGACTGGTTTTGCCTGATAATAATTATAGCAAAGTGATGATAATAACAGCAGTGGTGACAGGCAACACTGACTGACTTCGCACAATCAACAAAAAGTTGTGAGCTTTTTATTTTTAAATATTTCAGGCTCAGAGGAAAGTTGCCAGAATAGTGTGAATTCCCCCTACACTTTTCACCTCGATTCCTCAACTGCTATTACTTCATGCATCAAACTCGCCTTATCATTCTCTCTCTCACTCTCTCTCATCCATCAGTACTATCATTGTTACCACTGTTCTGGGGGTGAATAGGAGAGCATGTTGCAAGCATGACACTCCTTAACTCCTTTATATACTCCAGTGGATGTTTCCAAAGCACAGTTATGACATAATCACAATACAATGATTAAGATCAGGAAATTAGCAGAAAAGGTACTGAGGCAATCTTTTTATCTAACTTGCAGACCTTATTCAGATTTTGCCAGCTCTCTCACTAGTACCTTTGAAACAATGGTCAGGGAGTACAGGTAAACATGAGGTATGTCTAGGTCCTATCCTGGGTTTTGTGACATTCAAGCCCCATACATTGCTATTTTGCCTCCCATTCCCCTGACACATTCCTTAGTAGTAAAGGCAGGCAGAAAAAAAGGACAAAAGGCAGACTGCCTCAGGGCCAATAATGACAAAAGCCAGCTTCACCTTAACCTCTGGTCAATAATTTCCATCTGCACAACCAAGTAAGACTTTCTCAATTTAATCATGGATACAACTTCATGACACCCACATCCCACTGAAATTCATCTCTGTCCTTCCTTATGTAAGACACTACTACCAGGACAGGGGCCAGGAGAAAAGAATACTAGGAAAAAATGTTCACAAACTAGTAATACAAAGGTAGCCCCAAACATGGGCTTTAAAATGTCAAGCTAACTTTTCTACTGAAGTGAACAATTTCCTAAGGCTCTAATTAGAAAATAGAAAGGGGCTGGTATCATTCTGAAGAAAAGTCCTATGAAATTCAATGTCTATTCAATACAGCTTCTCATCGAAAGCAGAATATCCCTCAAGACTGTACGATTCCCCATTGTCAATGATCTAAATTTTCAAAGGCCTTGGGCAAAACTCATGGCTTCTACAGTATTTTATCTAGAAGAAATTGTTCCTCACAGTCAAGACCCTGGATGTTCGGGGCATACTTACCAGGCCGGCCACCTTGCTTTGCCAGCTTCACGTACTCCGAGTCAGTTTCTTTGATCCAGTACCTCCGTGTCCCAAATGGGTTCCCATTGGGGGTGTCTCTCAGATGGCTGAGACCTGGGATCTGGGATGCTGGTGGGGCGTCCACTTTCTCAGACCGCTTCACCGGAAGGTGGTAATACCAGTCTAAGGAAGAGGAGGCCAAGGGGGGTGAGTTGCTACCTGAGGAATTCAGGTTGGTTTGGTTCACTGTCTGGAAGATGTTTGTGCCAGGGAGGGTGTCTCCTCCTCCACAGCACATTAGCACAAGGGATACAACCATGAGACATTAGCAAGGAAGCAACGATCATAGGACGTTGGCACAGGACAAACTACCCTCTTTTTGAACACTTGTTGTGTAGCTCTGTCTGCAGGAACTAAAAGTCTTAAACTCTCCAACATTCAGCCATTGATCCCAGGAGAAGGAAGAGCACCTTATGTGAGTTCCTTTTGTTTGTTTGGGTTTTTTTTTTTTTTTTTTTGCTATGGACTCCCCTTTGTTCCAGGACAGTGAGAATGGCACCTCTTCCATAAAACTTTAGCTTCACCGTGACATATCCAAATCCGCTTTTTAATGTGACACATAAATGCTCTCTTTTTTCTTTTGATCTTTCATAAAATTGGGACTAGCCAGCATTTCTAGATATGTTGGAGAATACATGTCCCTGAAAATTCCCAAATCATGGCAAAATCTATGGAAAATGTGGTCAAATGTTGGCCAAAAATTGATCAACATAATGCACTAGAAACACTGAGGCAGACAATGTCACAGAAGTAGCAGCCTTATTTGAACACATGTATGGATTTGATAAGAGTAGGAAGAGGCAGGACTGGGTGCTGCCAGGGAAGCATCCCCTAGTGAATACTGGTTATCTGAAGTCCCCACACTCCCCTTGTCCTAACACCCAGGGTCCAGAATTCAGGCCAAGCTGCCTCTCAAACCCAGAGGACTCTGCACACAAACTCTCCATTTCCGTTTGTGTATAAGGCCGAACTGGGACATCACGAGAAGTTGTGATGGAAGGCGACCAGAGCTCTAGAGGGTTATTGAAACAACTTTTCCCCGGGCAACCAGGTGTTATGGGAAATCATCCAGACGTACATTTGTGAGAGACTGAATCCCCTGAAAACATTAAATTGGATCCCACAAAAAAGCAGCATAGTAAGAGCACGTGATTTCTTCAGGACAGTTTTTATGAAGAGAAGACAGGGTTCAACGGGACAAAGGAGAAGAAACTGAAGGGAAGGGGCTGTCTGTCCTTCCTCCTCACAGTGATTTGTGTCCCACAGAAAGGAGCCAAGGACAGACAAAGCAAACTGGACTCAGCATAGCTATGAGGCCCCTCAAGCAGTCAAGGGAGTGGTGGACACCCAGGAGAGTGCCTTGCCTTGTGTGTCCTCTCATGAAACTTCCTTTAAGGGCAACAGGAGCTGGCAACACCGAGGATGTGCAGTGGTCAGTGTGATGACTGCACTAGAGAAGAGACCTGGGGA
Source organism: Galemys pyrenaicus (assembly GCA_019455555.1). Taxonomy (NCBI): domain Eukaryota; kingdom Metazoa; phylum Chordata; class Mammalia; order Eulipotyphla; family Talpidae; genus Galemys; species Galemys pyrenaicus. The sequence continues at coordinate 6,314,413 of JAGFMF010011868.1, read as the reverse complement.
CACCGGGACTATTGCTGTTTTAAGTAACTCTTTGAATCAGAAATTGATTAAATGCAGGCCAAACTTAAGAAAAATTCCAGAGCTGATTGAAAATACTGGGAAACAAAGTCCAGAGAGAATATAAAATTGCACAAGATGCCATTAATGTAGCATAAGTGACTCAAGCACTTAACTATAATGGGTGCCACAGATGTAGGACTGCAGGACTCTCAGGGACGAAGAGCGGCAGACTCACCCAGGGTGTGATACATAGTTTTTATGTCAACCCAGCTGGGCTTCTGTGCCAGATATTTAGTGAAACGTGATTCTACAAGTTGCAGTTGATGGTATTTTTTAAGGAGTGATTAACATTTACATTAGTAGACTTTAAATAAAGCAGCTCAGCCTTCCTAATGGGTGGGCCTCATCGTTCAAGTCCTTGAGGTCCAGAGAAGAAAAGAATGCAACCCCCAGAAGCCTTTGTACCTAAAACTGAACCACGGAATCTCTTTCCTGGGACTCCAGCCTGCTGGCTAGCCTACAAATTTTGGACTTAGGAGCCAAATTCTTAAAATAAGTATCTTTCCTTATTCTCTCACTCATTGCTCTCCTCCTCCCTCTTTTTCCCATCTCCCTCTTTCTTCCCCTCTTCCTTCAACTGGAGAACCCTTATATAGGAGCAGCACAGCAAAATTGTGCTGAATAGATCAATTTATATAAACGATTTTACTTTTAAAAATGTGTTCACTGTCTCACAGTGACATTTATCATGAAAAATCTTGTAAATATCTAAATGACAATAATTAGCTGAACTAACATTATAGTTTTTTAAAGAAAAAAGAACATTAAGAAAGGTTTAAAGAATTGTGCAGAACTCACACAGACTCCATCAAAGAATTAAGAACTGGAGTTCAGAAGTTTTGTAATCCAGCTCAAATATTTTCTCTTTTAGACAGAACACTTTTGATTCTCACTTTAATCTTCCCCTCGGTGTTTTGATTACTAATTAATCCACAGAGAACAGTCTACCTTCTACTTTGTCCTCATTACTGGAAGCTTTGGGCAGGAGCTGTGCTCTAAACTGGGTGCCATTATAAATGCACGTAAAGTTGCCCAGAGAGCAAGGGCCCAAATCATTAAGAACCTACAGTCATCACCACCACCACCCCACTCGTGGAGTTAATGGAACAAGAAATGCCTTGTAGTTTTTAATCACTTAAGGAGCATTGGTATGTAAGCACTGTGTGGAACCAGATCATGCACCATTGTGTGGGTGTCTTTATGTAGCTTCCCTGCCTTCTCAAGGGCAGGATACATGTGCCCTTATTTTATCCATCAAGAAACAGGCTGAAAGAAATTCTGAGACCACCTACGATCTGAGAAGCTCTCAGTCTAGAAGTCACAGGCAGTATTATATGTCTACAAACCACAGTGGCTCCTGCCTTGGGGTAAAAGCCTAGGCAGACAAACCAGCAATGAATTGTCCAGTCTTGAGCATCTTCCTAAAACCGTGCCTCCATTTCATCATGGATGAACTGTGTTAATCATTCCTCAGTTGTTAATCATTCCTGAGTTGTTTTGAGGGTAAATTTTAGCGTATTAAAAGTATTTAGAATAGTACCAGACACCACACTTAGTTCTCAGTGTTGGGGGCAGTGACAGGGATGGGGGCTGGGGAAAGTAGGAAGAGACCTTAGAAATTTTGAGAGCTCCTCTGGAGGAGGGAACCGTCAGGTCTCCTGTCTGTCTCTGCCCCTCCCCAACTTCTATCCCCAAACACCAATTTCCAGTTTGGCCATGTGTCAGCACCAATAGTGGTCAGTCAGAGAGAGCTCTGGGCTAGAAGCCCATTTAGATCATGTGGAAGGCCTCGGTCTGCTGCAGTCTGAGCTGACATGGGCAATGGCTATGTGCCTGCCAAGTCCCACTTCCTTTCCAAGAAGATCCCCACCCTCATGTCTCTACTCTTTCTCCAGCCCTTCACAAGATGGGGAAGGATAAAACCCAAAGGCAAAACAGACCACAGCATCCAAGTCTTTTTCATTCCCTTCTCCACAACTTCAAGCCCCAATAAAGGAGATTCCCCATTGCAACATGCACCTCCTCCCATCTTGTTCCCAGTGTCCAGCCACTTTAAGGGGGAGATGTTGTTAACTTGATTGGGATATAAATGAAGGAGTAATAAATTCATCAGGGAAATACATCAGAACATAGCTAAAAATGAAAGCACACAAGTAGATATTCAGGGAAACAGACAGGGGAGTCACATAGGGTTAAAAAACCTATGTAACTATTAAACAGTTAAACTATTAAATATTAAACTATGTAACCTATTAAACAGAGGAAATTTCGGAGAGATTCTATTGTTTTAACAACTGAGGGATCAGTGGGTAGCCAGGTTTTCTTTTATTGAAAATGAAAAACAAGTCTAGTCTCTCCCACTAACACCACCATTTCCCTTTAAGTCTTGCTTTGATAGTGGGGCACAAGAGCAGTGCAAAGCTTCCTTTGAAGGTAGCTCTGAGGATGTTAGTCTACCCAGCCCATCACCCCTCATCCCCAGGAGCAGAGGAGGTGGACTCCTTTCCACAGCTCACTCACCGCAGGGAGCATAGCGGTTCGTGGCCCCTTGCAGTTCCTTGCTGGTGTTCCTCATGCCTGGAAGACCCGCTGGACTAGGTGTTCACTGTTGAGCTGAGAAAGGCTGAGCTGCAGAAGCCACGTCAGAGCCGGCTCTGTCCGCCTCCACCTGACACGTATGCAGGCATGTCACCATTCCAGAAGGACGTGCAAATCACGCAGGTATACAGCGTTGGCACCTCCACGCCCCGTACACAGCAGGGGCACATGCACGCTGGTATACAGTAGGGACACATGCATGGGCCACATCCATGACAGGTTTACAGCAGGGGCACATCCACGCGGATACACAGCAGGGGCACATGCACTTTGGGAACATAGATTGCGAGGTCCCGCCCCAGTTCCTGGATACCAGCGGCCCCTCTACCGCCCCGAATTCCCTAGCTCGCCCGTCCCACTCACCCACTGGCCGAGGGTCTCCGCGGTTGCCGCCCGCGGCACCTGAGGAGAGTCTGTCCTCGGCGGGCCGGTGCGCTGGGGGCCAATGCTAAACTCCCAGAGCTGCACGGAACCACAACACCACCCGCGTCTCCCGGGCAACGGCTAGGTGGCCAACCGGCGGCCGCGGCGGGGGCGCCAGCCGGCCAATCGAAGTCGGGGGCGGAGCGCGGGCGGCAGTCAACCGTCCGGGACTGGGTAGGGGGCGGGACCACAGAAGGGGACGGGACCACAGAAGGGGACAGGGACAGGTGGGGCAGCGCGCCTCTGGCTTCGCTGGGAAGTGGACGTGGGGCGGTGGCCTAGTTGCCTGCAGGGCGGGGCGGGGCGGGGCAGGGCGGAGCGTGAGTGCTCCAGCGCTGCAGCCACGTGAAGTTTTCACAAAGCTGTCCTGGAAGAGTGGTCTGAGATTTGCTCCCATTTACTTGATGCGTTTTTTAAAAAGCGGACGAATAAGTATCTGGGAAAATTTAACAAATAGCCATTTCTGCCAATTAATAAACCTCCTTCGTCATGCCGTGTTTTGCAAAAATATTTCTGTTTTGCAGAGTTGAGAACCACTTTTTAATAGCTTTTGACCGTGTTTCTATGGAATTGTGTTCAAAGGTGAAGTATTTGACTTTCATACGAACTCTTGGCCTGCCTGGATGTGGAACCTATACAAAGTTGTGGTTGTGTCGTGAAGCATACCCACAGAATAGAGGTTGTATATTAGGTCACAACACGATGACAATTTCTTTACTCGGAAAGTTCTTGCCACCCTGGCCAAAGATCGTACACAGTGACCCAGTGCTGGCCCAGTGTGAGTCAGACAGAGACAAACTACTACTGAGAAAAGTCAGAGGAATCAAGGAACAAGACTTTGGTTTTAGCTGGTTGAAAAAAAAAAAAAATCAGCACCTTTGATTTTTCAGTTGTGGTCACCTGGCAACTTAAGCTAAACAGATGCTTCCTTCATTCCACAAGTAAAACCTTAGAAGTCTAGCAGGAGACAGGTAATAAAGAAATTGGGTAACAAGAAATTACTTGTGACAGGAATTAACCTTAACTGTGGTTTTCCAGCTCTCATATAATATTGTAATGAATTTTGAAGTCCTTAGCTGACCAGTCAGGTAGTAATTAAGACATCACATTGCAACCTCTAATGTTTGTTTCTCTTCATGTAGAGACACTTAGGCTGTCACCAAGAATGATGGGGAAGTTTTCTTTTGTATAAGGAACAGCATCATACGTCTAGGAGGCTGGTATACAAAAGAGGGCTGGTGGTTGCTTTAAAAAATAGCTGATCTTAGAAACTGGAGCTATTGTGACTAAAGAGTATCTTTTTCTATTTCTGAATTGTGGTAGTAGAAGAGTGCAGAACTTGCCCAAGAGGACAACCTTCCTTACCAGCTGAAATCATGTAATTTGAGTTATAGTGAACTCCTTAGAGTTTTTGCAAAGTCCAGACCAATAAGAATCCCTAGATTCTTCCTAAAGGGTGTCCTTGCTACAAAGTGGCTACAAAGTGGATGCATTGTGTTTGTGCCCTAGTACTTTATGCAAGATAGAGCTAGACAAGCAGTGACATTGGATATTTAGCTGAAATCCTGTCTAAGCAAAGTGTTGAAGACGTAAGGTTGTGCTTCCTAACTACTTACAATAAAAAGTTAGAAGAGAGAAATGGCTTAAAGATTTAATTTTAAAGCAAAAAAGTGACAGAACTTAAAAATTTAGAAATTTCACAGGGCAGGAGTTTTATGCTTTTATATAGCATTTATAGAAATAAATAATAAATTTTTGAGGGGTAGAAAGGATAAAGGGATTTGGGCTGGTAGTAATTTCTGAAGAAGTAACTAGGAATTTAAGGGTAGCTTAACAAAATTTATTTGTACAGATTTCTTGGCCCAAATTTGCCACCTCTGGTGACATGAATGCCTTCCCTCTTTCTGGTACAGGGAAGGCAACTTCCACCTACCTAAGAATTTTATGACCTATTTTAAAAAGGACAAAGTATGGAGGTTTGAATGTCTTTATAGCTTCTGCCACTTTAAAAAAAAAATTCCTTCAGCATAAGATATTCAATTTGCCAAGGTACCATGTTTTGGGATAGAGTTCCTAATGCCCTGTCCCCCTATCAGGTTTGGGAATTTTCTGTTATTATTTTTTTTTTCATATTTCTTCCCTTGAAATGGGAATGTCTATCCTATGCAGGTTCTACCATTGTATGCCAGATACATGAACCTTCTTTAGTTTCACAGGTTCACAACTGGAGGGCAGTTTCCATCAGGGTTAATTTTATCCATATCTGATTTAGATGCTATTTAGATGAGATTTTGTTTTGCTTTGTTTTTTTAAAGATTTATTTATTTATGCATACAAGCACTGGGGTATAGGCCAGAGTCATGGGAGGTGAGAGGATTCACCAGACAGAGTGGGGAGCAGAACAGGCAGACTGACTGAAACACACTGCCGAGGGCAGCAGCAGCAGGTGAGGCAGGAGAGGTTTGGTCTGCTATGCCATGTGGGTCCCCTCCCTGGCCAGCGGCAGGGATCGAACTCGTGCTGCAGTGGCTGCAGTTTGCTTCATAGTGCGTTGCTTAACCCACTGCACCACCAGGGAGGCCCCTAGATGAGATTTTGAACAAGACTTTAAAGTTGATGCTGGAACATCATCTTTAATTAAGACCTTTGGGGCTATATGAATGGAATGCATTTTTCATGTAAGAAGAACATGAATTTGGAGAGGCCAGGGGTGATATGTTATAGTCTTATGTCCCCAGCATATTTGGAGGTGGAGATTTTGGGAAGTCATCAGATCATAAGGGCAGAAATCTCATAATGGAATTTATGCTTTATAAAAAAGAGCTGTAATAAGACTGCTGACAGAAAACTGTCAGCAGGTAACAGACCTGTTGGCACTCTAATCTTGGACCTCCAATCTCCAAAACTGTGAGAAAGAAATTTCTGACATTTATAAGCCACTCATTTTCTGATGCAGTGTTGTTATAGCAGCCCATATAAACTAAGGCAAAGCTTTTGCATTATGTTTAAGATTTCAGGCAAAACTGTAGCTTTCAGAAGATGACATTTATGGATTGTTCATCTCTGAACCATGAAGATTTTGCAGACAACATCCATAAATTTCACAGGATTGAAAATGTTATTCCTTGAGATTTAAACAAGGTTAGATAAACAGTCCAGCATACACGACATCCAAAACCCTTTATTTGTTTTTTAGACTTTGCACTGTCCTGTTGTCCTAATTCATGCCTTCATTTTCTCAGCCTTCCTTGCTGCACCCTTTTCTTCCTGGTATATTTTGGAGTGCTGTAGGCCTTAGTCTGTGGACACCAGTCTTGTATTCCTTTGCATTCACTCCCTTCGTCAGCTCCTCCCGCCCCTTTACATGCAACAGCTCCCACATTCCTGCCTCTAGCTGCATGTTCCCTACCTTTTGGTAATGATGGCATGCTTCTCTTATTTGTGTGTTTGTGTGTGTGTCTGAAATTACCATTACTAACTTTACTTCCTCCCTTCTATTATAAATTTAGGATGTTGCAGTTCTATTCTTGGCTCAGTTTTGAATAGCTCATATCTGACTTGGGTAGTTCCTACACAGACAGGATCTCCAAGAGCAGAGCCGCACAGAGCCAGGAAAGAGAAACATAAATATAGATGATGTTCATTTAAAAGATCCATCTGAGCCAATTAGAAGAAAGGAAACCCAATCAGGTAGGAGGCTAAGTGGTCCAGGTCACAACATTACTTTTCAAAATATGTTTGGGTTTTCTGATAAAGATGGCATTTGGGGTTGTACTATCAAGTATCACTTCATTCTAATTTATGACAACAGAGAAAATTAAGCATAAAAATTTAACAAGTTCTAAGAGTCATGGAACAATGATAATAATTATGGTGGATCAGGGATGGGAATGAAAGTAGGAAACACCCCTCTCAGAATCAGCCTGCCAGCCAAAACCCTAGGCCCTTGGAGGAAAGGGACCATAGTGAAGACTGGCTCATTAGGAAATGAGTAATTTTTGTCTCCAGGTAGACTTTATATTTAATTCATTAATTTGAAAAGAGTTTTAAATTAATTATATTTCTGAAGAAGTACATACATACATAAAAGTGTGATAATGATTACATTTTTTTCAACAAAAGAAACAAAACAAAAACAGAGCAAATGCAGCAGAAACCAGGAAAAGAATGCGTTTCAGTCTTGTAAAAGGAAAAATCTCAAATTCACTCAGCAAAATGCAAGAGATAGATATCTGGAGATACAACTTTTAAAAATATATCCAAATGGAAAGACAAAATGTTTGATTAATACACTGTTTGTTGGTGAACTGGTAAGAAGCAGCAAAATTGATTTTCATAAATTCACAGTAGAAACTGAAGTGTAGCATTTTTGCAGAGGCAATTATAAAGACACAGGAAAGGACCCAGCAGCTGTTCCTCTGGCTGTGTGCCCAATAGGTGTGCTTACACCTGCAGAGTGACTGAACACTTTCATTGTACATTGTTTGCAATATCAAAATGTTTTTCAGTATGACACAAGTGAAACAGGTTATGGCACATTCATACAATGAAACATTATGCAGCTGGGAAAGAAAGAAGAACATCATTTCAAAGTGAGGCAAAAAGATTTCAAAGATAACATATATACTTATACATAAAATGTATTCATACATATATATTTGTTAATGTTTCTTCTGACTTTGGAAGAAAATGGTACTATGAATTTTAGACAAAAGAAAAACTAAAAACAAAAATGTAGAAGTGGGATATTGAGGTGACACACTGCTATCTATCATTTTCTCATTTTTGAATATTGGACCAGTAGATAAAAGAATAGAAGTCTTGGGATTCTGGAGTTGGATCAAGAATTCATGGAGTCAAAGAGAAAATTAGTAACCTGGGAAAATAATGTTTATGAATTTATACTAAAACCAGCATAGAGTGAAAAGAGGAAAAAATATGAAATGTCAGCTACATAGAGAATAAACTAAAAAGAATCAAAAAAATGCCTGTAGGTGTGCCATCATAAGAAAATAGAGGCAAAGCAAGGAAGCAGTATTGGAATAATAGATAACTCAAGGAATTGAAGAAACTCTTGAGCACTTAATTTGAAAGAATAAAGTAGGAGAAAATGGATACTTAGACCAATTGGTGGGACTGCAGACTGGTCTAGCCCCTATGGAAAACACTATGGAGGCTCTTCAAAATACATAGAAAGACTACAACATGCTGGTTAATAGCAACTGGATAAAAGAGGAAATCAAAGTGATATTTAAAAGCATCTTGAAAAGAATAAAAATTATTTTACAAATTACCAGCATTAGCATCCTAGGTAGCTCAAATGATTCCCCTTCCCTCTCCACCCCCCTCCCCGCACTCTAAAGACACTTTAAAAGAGACAGGCAAACTTTGGGCAGCCCAGTTTCCCTAGGGCTGATGTCTAAATGCCTCACTATGCAGCTGCTCCCAGGTTCCCCTTCCTCTAGAGCAGTAGGGGCCCTCCATCTCCTGGCTGTGCAGGCCAGGCCTCCAGGCAGACTCTGCACCTTCGTTATCATCAACGTCTGCAGGTGTTTCAGACCAAGGCAGGCCCAATCCTCCCATGGAGGATTGAGGAGATGGTAGAGCACCCAGAAACAGCGGGCTAGAGCTCCCCCACCTGAATTCACTGCTCCAGTCTCTTTGCGGCTAACTCAGCTGGCCTGATTCTCCTCCCGAACCTGGTAATACAAACCACCCCTAATTTTCAGGTTGAAGTTATCTGTGAGAAATCAAAAAGATGAATGAGTTTAGGGGATGACATTTGGGAGTCTTCCATTGTATTTACGACACACAAAGGCACATTTTAAATATTGAAGCAAATACAGCAAAACATCTATTTGTTATAGGAGAATTGCAGGTTGGACCTTTGCATTATGTAGTATGTGTGGAGGACGTTGCAGGGAAGCACTTTAAATGTCCAGTCAGGAAGACATATGTTCAGATGGACAGGTGCTTGGTGCAGCCACCTGACATGGGTATTATGTCATCATGATGTGTCACAGAGGAGTGATGCAACAGAATAGTCCAAGGCACTTCAAGAATTGCTCACTCACAGTTTCCCCCTGGAAGGAGACACACCAGTGAAGAGAAAAAGCACAATACAACAAAAATCACTATGAACAGTGTCATGTTTTCCATCGAATAGAAAAGAGAAAGTGATTGGTATTCTTCCTTCTACCAGCTCTTTGTTACTGGGGAAAATGAGTGGAAGACCAAAGTCTAGAAGGCGGGCCAGGTATTTTAGGGGTCGTGCTGAAGAAGGGAGTAGTAGTGTTAGTCTGAATGTCATACACCCAGAGCCCAGGAACCCTGACTGCAGTGGGTATGTAACTTTACAGAATGACTCCATGAGAGTTTATATTGTTTATGTTATGTGTGCTGGTTACTTAGAAAATAACCCAATAAAAATTCTTCCTTTTTGAAGAAAATTATTCCAAACACTCCTCTGTAGTTTTCTCTGCATCACAGGACTCCCGAGGCATGATGCCTTTCTATGTCAACGGTATTTAGATTAATCATAGGGGACTGTGGACAAAGGTCATGAAAGAGCCAGAAGCCCTGCCACTTGTGTGTCGAATGCTCAAGGCCCTTCATCTGCCCTCTTTGTGCTGCCTGTTGGGAAAAGAAAAACTAGAAAGTAATGAAATAACCATCCCTATGGCTACAGGGAAGCTCTCTCACAGAAGCACAACTGTCAATAAAAATGAAAGGAGTACCATAAATTTATCTTAAAAGAAACATTTGAAATTACAATCAACAATAGGAAAGTTTCAACTCTGGGTTTAATACTCTGCTACAGTGCTCAGTGAAATAAGCCAGAAAGAAAAAAAAAATATTGGATGGTTTCACTTATAGGAGGAATGTAGAGAAAACAAATTAAGGATCAGGGGAAAATTATAATAAATTAAAAATCAAATCAACAGACAACTATAAATCAGAGACATTCTTCAGGGGAGGAAGAGGGAGAAGGAACAAAACAGGTGGGAAGAGCACAGGGACTATGGTGATGGGACACGGGTGAATTGGTGGCAGGAATTTCACCTGAAAGGAGAATGTATACACTGTAAAAAATTAAGAATGAGTAAAATATATATAAAATAATAATAATAAAAAAATACTCTGCCACAGAGCAAAGGATGGTATCCCAGAGGCTGGGTGAAGAGGCACAAAGAATTTAAGAATCTAACAGCAAGTGTTTGTATCAGGAAACCATTGTATTTAATGTGGTTACTGTGTTAGTTTTCATTTAATTCAGTCTATCAGAAGGGCTCTCCTGGACTCTAGTCAACCTGTAGATAACACAAACCAACATGACCAGGAATATTTAAAGGAGAGTGGTAGTTCCAGAAGTCTACTTCACTGAAGGATATAGTGATAGTTGAGAAAACCTTTCTTCTTAGTTGACACAGCCTCACAACCTGGATGGTCAATATGCATCATAGCTTTTTGTAGAGAGACAAATGTGGATCCCCATACAGGGGGAATTGCATGGCTCATTTCACTTAATTTTTAAAGCATTTATTGAAGTAACATTGGACTACAATATAAGTGTTAGGTGTACATCATCATATATCAACATCTGTATTTACTACATTAAGTTCACCAGTAAAGGTTCAAATCTATCCTTCACCATATGGACCCCTTTTATCTGATATATGTATCCCCCTCTTTTCCCAACTCTTCTTGTAACCATTAATTTGGTCTTATAGTCTAAAATTTTCCTTTTGTTCTATTTCTTTTCTTTGGTGACTCTTAAGTCTCCCTGCGATATTTGATCTAATTATAGAGCTATAGTGTTACAGGCCTAAGTGATAATAAAGCTCAGGCACTCATCGAGAAAGTGAATGTTCTATATTATTTGGGTAACAAAACAAAGTTTAAAGAAATTACACATAAATATAAGTGAGTAAATATGTACTTACTAAATGTAAGTAGCTTTTCCAGACTTAAGGTCACTTTCTTAGTATTCTTAGGTCTATAGCAGAGAACTGTGCTAGTCAGTTGATAGAGCGTATTAAACCAAAGTGCAAATTGCTAAAACGACTCTCTGAAACTCTGAAACCATGGCCCCATTCCTGGATAGCAACCCAGTGCTTCTCCTGCTACATCCAGTTGTCTATAATGAATGAATGATTCATCTTTATCTGTTTTTTCATATGATTAAAGTAAAAAGTTTTAGTTTGCTGATGGAGTACTTTGTTTTGATGCTCTTAACTTTCTATCCTAGCTTGACCACTTGATCAGTCTACTTGATCTAACTTTGTCTCTCTTGTTTGCTTTTTAAGAGAATTGGGTGTGAATAGACTAACTGTGACCACTTTGTAAAACTGTGGCAAAATCTACTGAGCCTGTATATCCTGTGATCCATAACTCTTCTTTTGGGACTACACCTAAAGGACATACATATGAGTGGTCATCAAAAACCACATACAAGAATGTTCAAGCAGCATCATAACAATATACCAAAATCATTTAACATAATCTGTGATGCTCACCAGAATGGATGCCCAGGTGCATATCACACAGCAGAATATGCTACTGTAATGGAATAATGAGGTGCAACATATTTTATGGGCATTGGGAGGACTCACACACATAGACTAAGCAAAGGGCCAAAAATATGTTTTGTTTATATGCAGTTATAGGCTAAGCAGGTCTAGTCTGTGGTGACAGAGCTCAAGAGAGAGGCATTCTTTTCTAGGTGGGAAGTAAAGGTCTCATGGGGACACAAGGGACTATTGATTGGCTGCAGCTGCTCTTCTGTCCAGGATGGGTTATGTGAATACTTTATGGAAGATCATTGAGTGGTGCAATTATGTTTTATGCCCTGTGTGTATGTTATACTGCAATAAAAAGTGGAAGAAAGGTTATGATTATTTTAAATCACTTTATCAGACAGTTAATTTATAGTTCTTTAGCTTAATACTTAATTTCCATAAAATGAGACTCTAGCTTCATTTTAGCTCATTCTATATCCAGAACTCTAATAGAACCTTTCTACTCATTTATAGACATAAAAAATTATATACATAACACATATAAAAAAGAGCATGACAGTAATGTTTGCAAAAGTGAGGGTTAAGTATATATGTATGTATGAATATATATAGATAAATAAATATATGGCATCCTAGAAACTATCGTCTGTCAATTTCAAAGAAATAGATTGAGGATTAAGTTAGTTCACAGACTCAACTTAGAATAACCAAGCTTATTAACTTGGTTTAAATTAAAGGTTAATGGAGATATATTAATAAATTTTTTGTGTTTTTATTTTTCTTAGGTTAACTCAATGGTGGAAGATCATGCTAAGTGTGGTGTTTATATTGACTTTTCTTCTTATAGGTAAGTGACTAAGTCTTTGTCCTTATACAGCCAACTTATATAACATGGCTATGTGATAACAAACCTCACTGGAATGATTTACATTTGTAAGTAAAAAGTCACAGAAAACACTGGAAGTGATCATATGTTCTTGAAGCGTTCTTTTCTTCTCTCTTTTATTTATGATTGTAAAAGGAATACAAACTGCTTTACTGGAGATTAAAAAATGAATTGAGACTACCTGGTGGTGCAGTGGGTTAGGCAACGCACTATGAAGCAAATCCCAGCCACTGCAGCACGAGTTCGATCCCTGCCGCCAGTCAGGGAGGGGACCCACATGGCACAGCAGACCTCTCTTGCCTTGTCCGCTGCTGCCCTCAGCAATGTGTTTTAGTCAGTCTTCCTGTTCTGCTCCCCACTCTGTTTCTGGTGGATCCTCTCACCACCCACACCTCTGGCCTGTACCCCAGTGCTTGTATGCATAAATAAATAAATCTTTAAATAAATAAATAAAAAGTGAATCATGATTTCAAATCACAGAAATTGCTTTAAAATTAAGAACCCTTAGTATTTTTTATTACCAACACATATAATTGACCTTTTCTAAATCTGGATGATTGAGATTGGGAATTTGACGACTAAAGACTTTGGCCCGTCACAGATTCTCGAAAAAGTGGCAGTGAACATGCAGTCTATATTTTTCTAATTTGATTATAATGTCCAGAAAAACTATTCTTTAATAATGAACCACTTGAAGCATAGAGTGCCCATTAAAATCAAAGTTTAAATCTAGTAACTGCCATGACCTTTGGCAATATGACAGCATTCAGGGTGCTTGTTAGTATCTATTTCTTATCTTTTTCATAATTGCCATTTTAACAGGTATGATATTTAAGTCAGGTTTTGGTTTGCATTTCCCTGATGACAAGTAAATTTGAGCATCTTTTCATGTTCCTGTGGTCATCTGTATTTCTTCTTTGGAAAGATGTGTATTTAAGTACTTTGCTCAATTTTAAATTGGATTGTTTGGATGTTTTTTGTTTGTTTTATTTTTGCTATTGAGTATATGCATTCTTTAGTATTTTGAATATTTATTCTTTATCAATAGGTTTATTTATTCAGTAGGTTATTGTTTCATTTTGCTGATGGTTTTTTTTGCTGCAGAACCTTTTTACTTTGATATAACAAGTCCCATTTCTTTATGTTCACTTTTGTTACCTAATTCAATATATCATCAAGGCTGATGACAAGTAGCTCTCCACCCATGTTTAATTCTAGAAGAGTTATGGTCTCATTTTGAGTGAAATTTTGTTTAATCCATTTGAGTTAATTTTTGTATATGTTCTAAAATAGTGATTAAATATATATAATTCTTTCCCATGTGGCTATATAGTTTTCTCAATACCATTATTGAAGAGGTAGTCTTTTCTCCAGTGTTTATTCTTAACTCCTTTGTCATAGATTAATTGATCAATTTCTGGGTTCTCTATTCTGTTCCATTGATCTAAGTGTTTGTTGTTGTTTTTTTTAATTTTTTTTAAGATTTATCTTTTTATTCATATAAGAACTGGCCAGAAGTGCAAGGATCCACGAGACAGAGTGGGGAGCAGAACAGGCAGACTGACTGAAATACACTGCTGAGGGTAGCAGCGAGCAAGGCAGGAGAGGTGTGCTGAGCCATGTGGGTCACCTCTCTGGCCGGTGGCAGGGATTGAACTCGTGCTTCAGTGGCTGTGTTTTGCTTCATAGTGTGTTGCTTAACCCACTGTGCCACCAGGGGAGGACCCTAAGTGTTTGTTTTTATGCCAATACATACTTTTTCGCATTTCTATACATTAATAACCATCAGAAAGAGAAATTAAGAAAACAACCCTGTTTATACTTTCAACAAAATAATTAGGTATAAACTTAACCAAGGAGAAAGACCTTGAAGGCGAAAATTCTAAGACATTAATGAAAGGAATTGAGTAAGACACAAATAAGTAGAAAGATAGTTTATGCTCATGGATTGAAAGAATCAATATTTTCAAAATGTCTGTACTAACCCAAATAATCTACAGATTCAGAACAACTATTATTAAAATCTGGGCTGTCTTGTATTTATCTCTGCTGACCTCAAGTCATTACTCTAAGCTGTGCCCCCCTACCCCCCATCTTGTTATTTTGATTATATTACTACAAGCTTAAAAAAAACTTGATGCTTCTAGTCATTGTCAGTTATGGTTGTTTCAATAAAGAACTAATTCATTGAACACTCTACAGTCATTTTCCATATTATCACTCATAGATCTGATATTGTTAACAGTATATATCTTCCATGCTTAGAGAAATTTCTATTAGTACATGTAAAATATTTTATAAGTGCTCCAGTTAACTTCATTAACCATAATTTGTCTTTTCTTTACCAGGACTTAGAAGTCACATGCAACTTAAAGAAACAGAATTTCCTCAGAAAACTGGACATTTTTATGCTCTAATTGCAGAATATGGCTCAAGACTTTACAACTACCAGGTAATGTTTTGTTAAATAATTTTGTGTGTAAATCACTTAAAAATTTAATATGCTATAAGGTGAGTCTAACTTGCTATATGTTATCTTTGTTTTATGTGATAATATCTAATAGAAATAATGTAGGAACCAGGATTCTATTGGTTGGTTTTATAGATAAGAGACCCTAAAATTCCCCATAACGTCTAATTCTGCAGGCTCCTGCCTTAGACTGAGTGACTATGAACCTGGTACCCCTTTCTTCTAAGTTTTCCCTTTTGGGAGTGTCTAGCCTACGCCTGTCCCACCATTGGTATTAGAAGCAGATAACTTGTTTGGAGTCACAGTTTCACAGTCGGAGGGATTGTTTCAGGATAAACTGTACCTTGAGTCACCAGCATCTGACTTAGATGATGTTTGGATGAGACTTTGGATTTAAGACTTTTGAGTTGATGCTCAAGTAAGTTAAGACTTTGGGAATTATTGGGATGGGATGAATATATTTTGCACACAAGAAAGACATGACTTCTGGGAAGCCACGGGAGGAACACCATAGACTGAATGTTAACACCCCCACACCCAAATTCTTAGGTTGAAAACTAATCCTCACTGTGATGAAATTTGGAGATGGGGCTTTTGGGAGGAGATTGAGTCATATGGTGGGTTTCTCATGATTGGAATTAGTATCCTTATAAAAGAAATATAAGCATACACCAGAAAGTTACACCAGAAAGCAGTTTCACCTCTTCTGACATACAAGGACATCAATGTGAAGAACTTATGAATCAGGAAGCAGGTCCTCACCAGACACTGAATCTATTCAGGACCTTAATCTTGCACCTCCAGTCTCCAAAACTGTGAGAAATAAATTTCTGTTGTCTATAAACCACTCAATCTGTAGTATTTTGTTATTGCAACCATACTGGACTAAGTCTTCTAAGCACATCAAATAGAACTTTATTGTTGACTACTATCTAATGACCTGGATGGGATGAATTCATCTTTGTCCTGAAGTGAGTTATCTAAATGTACTTAGTCTGAGGCTGACACTGATGTCTTCTCTCTTGTCCACCCCCAATGCTTCCTCCGGTACTCTAGTCTGAGTCTTGTATAGCTTATATTCTGGCATCCAAAGAGCTGAGAGGATTGATAGAAATCATGTCAGACAACTACAGCTTCATGGGAAGAAGGGACAGCCCAGCATTCTCCACTCAGTCAGTGACTTAGAGGACCGTCTGACATACGTAATTTTCTCAGGCCTCTGAAGTCCTCTGCTTCCCAGCTCATCTAACAACTGCTGAATTCCAAGGGTCCTCCAATTATTGCCCATTTTTAATCAACCCTCATGTGATGGCTGATTTTATGGATCAATTTGGCAAGGCTATGGTGCCCAGATATTTGGTGAAACACTGGTCCAGATGTTGTTTTGAAGCTATATTTTATATGTGACTAAATCAGTAGACTTTGAGTAAAGCAGATAACCCTCCGTAATGTGCTGGCCCTCATCCAATCAATCAAAGGTCTTGAGAGAAAAAGACTGAAGTCTTTGAGGAGGAAGAAATTCTGCCTCAAGTGGTCTTTAGACTTTAGTTGCAACATCAACTTCTTGGGTCTCTGGCCCGCCAGCCTGCTCTGCAGATTTTAGATTTGCCAACTTCAAAATCATGTGAATCAATTCCTTAAAATCTATGTTTATATGCACACACATCCTATTAGCTCTGTTTCTCAGAACAATCTTGGATAATATATATTAGTTGAATTTTAGTGGCTTGATAATGCTTTTTTAAAAGGAAGGCAGGTGTATCTTTCCCATTTCTCACCATGGAAAAGAGATGATAATAACTATGCCCCAGAAATGATCCTAAGCACATTAAGTATATATTTCATGTAATCCTCAAAATGATCCTTTAATAGGCGCTTTATTAAATCTACTTAATAGGTTAAGACGCTGGATCAGAATGAGTAAGGGATGAATATGTGTTCCTGAGGCTGTAATTCTGGAGGTAAAATTCAAACCCAGACTTTGCTCATTGTACCTTCCTGTCTGAAGTGTTTGCTGCTGTACACTGAGGATACAGTTTTAACTGCACAACCTTAGTGACTATGATCACTGTGACAAAGAATTTAAGACCAATGATTATAAATGACTTGCTCTATTAAATTGGTTTGAATCTGAAACCCTATGTAAACCAACAAACTTTTTTTTTTAAACCCAGAGGCACAGTCTGCAATATGATAAACCTCTAGGATTCACCTGCACTTGTGTCCTTTAAAATTAAATATTTTGTGGGAGTTTTGCTAAGAGTAAAAAACAAATATCCATGTGAGGCATTTGTTAACACTTGCATCAAATTTGTCCCTGCTCAAATGACTGTAGCCAGATTCTAACACATACAATTTTGGATCTCAGTCAACATTACTTGAAAAAAACAAAAACAAAAAATGAACCCATCAACCAAAGCTGTTGCTCTACACACTGCCAATTTTTGGCTGTCTTTACTTGACCACTTCATTTCTCCAGAGGTTATTAACATACATCTGCTCCACTGCTGCAAGTCCCCCCTCCCTTAATGGGTGGTACTTAATGGGCAGCAGCTGTTCAGTCATGAGCTGTCTTGGTAAAACAATATCCTGGCTACTGAGGAGCCTGACTGAACGCCCCAATGTCCCAACATCCCACAAAGGACTGTGGGGAATGTGCCGCCGTAGGGCCTAGAAGAGCCTAACAGCCTCTGAATGCTGTTAGGAGTCTGTGAATTTGTCTGTATGATGCTCAAAAATAAATGCATGTCCCAAAGCTAATAACTTCCAGGAATTTGAAGCATGTACATGTGCCAACCCCTCCTTACACATTTCTAGTTCTTGGTAGATTTACATGGGGAGTCATTTACAAAAGAAAAGATACAGACAGGGCCCTCCCTGGTGGCACAATGGGTTGAGCAACGCACTATGAAGCAAACCACAGCCACTGCAGCACAAGTTCAATTCCTGCCCTGGACAGAGGAGATGACCTACATGGTGCAGCAGACCTCTCCTGCCTCACCCGCTCTTCCCCTCAGCACTGTGTTTCAGTCATCTGCCTGTTCTGTTCCCCACACTGTCTCTGGTGAATCCTTTCACCCCCCCACCCCATGCCTCTGGCCTGTATCTCAGTGCTTGTATGCACAAATAAATAAATATAAAAAAAGAAAAGAAAATATACAGACAGATGCAGCTTTCAGTGAAGTTTCAAATATTTTTTAATATAGGTAAATAGTCCAAAAAGATCTTAAGTGCTATATTGAATGGTATGTGCTTCAGTTTCCTTTAAGTATGTTTACCCAGTCCCAAGGAGAAGGGAGAGGAGTTGAAGAAAATATTCAATGTTAATGTAAATATGACCATGCTAACAATCTTTGCTTTCTTTCCTCTTTATTTCCTCTTTTTCTGTCACCATTTCTTATGGTGAAAGTCACCTGAAATAATTTGGGGAATTGAGGGAGAATAATGTTTTTAAAAATCTGAGAAATTTAATTTTCAAGGAACTCTAAAATTCAGCAAATTGATTTGGAAGTATTTTCTATGTGGTACCTTAAGGCCAAAACAGAAAAAAGAAAAATGGAAAGCACTGCCCCTACTGATAGGGAACTTACTCGAATAAAACTGAAAAAAATGAAATGAAACTTTTCCCTACTAAAAATAAGTCCCCAAATCCAAAACCATGTCAGAAGAAAAATGTTGAGGTGAGCCTATATTAAATTAAATTGCTCAGTTGGGGAGGAAAAACCAAGGCAATTATTTTCTCTATGCCACATGGTGTTCCATTCTGATGCCATCATCGCACATTACACTACATCCTTCATGAGATGAAGGACAGAGAGTTGGAATCGCTGAAACAGAAAAACAAACTTACCAGCAGAAAGGATGGAGCATTATTTCCTGCAGAACACTTCCATGGTCACTATGGTGGGTGTAAAGGTGACCTTCCAAAAGCTATGTCCACAGACTGTGATGTTTATTTAGTAAAAATAGGGACCTGGAGATGAAATTATCTGAATTTTATGGATAGGCCCTTAGTCCAGTGACAAGAGTCCTTATAGGAGACCTAGGTGAAGGCCAAGACAAGAGTGATACAGTCACAAAAAAAAAAGGAATGCCACAAAACCACCAGGAGCTGGAAGTTGCAAGCAAGAATAATCTTAGTCCTCATGACACCTTGATTTCAGACTTCTGACCTCAGTACTGTAGAGTATATAGCTCTACTGTGTTATATTACAGGGTTTGCAGCTGTTCGTGGGAGAGCCTGGAACTTACATGGCAGGTTGGAGTTTGGAGCAGAGAGGAGCTTTCCCCTATATTGGCCTCCTCACTGATCTCTCCAGGATGACACTGTACGAATCCCTAACAACAGCCTGATCACTCTTTTGCTGGCTCAGGCACACCTGTTCAGATGTGAGATGGCCCATTCCATCGTTTGTCAGTGTCTACACTGACAAATATCTACAGTTGTTGATATCTACAGTTCTTCTATCCAAACTCGCATTCCTTATGTAGAAAGGGGATGCCTGTTGACAGGGACAGTCCAAGGGCTTGGCAATGTCCAAATGTGTTCCCGTACCCCTCTTTCCCCCTTCCTCTCCCTTCCCCTCTCTTTACATCTTCCTCTTTCCTCCTCCTTCATCCCCCCACTTGTTCCTTCCCCTGCGACAACCTCTACCTCCCTCTCCTTCTCCTTTACCTGCTGCCTCCTGGCTTCCACCTCCACTTTGGTTTGCCAGGTCCATGCATTCTGCCCCTTCTGTCTCCTTTTCTGTGTCCTCAGAAGATATTTAGCATTTCACAATCTTAAGAAATAGGGAGTTGTATGTCCATCTTACAGCTCCAGTGCAGTGCTACTCATGGTCAGCACTCATCTTCAAACACGAGAATTACAATGGTACATTGAGACTGAAAAAGATGCAGGTATCTTAGAGGACTCTGGAGTGTCCTGCCTATCATCCATGTGTATCAAGGCAGAATTATCATTTCTTTCCATTTTGTGAATAAAAAAATAGCTACTTGACTAGATAGGATTCAGAACAATTTGTCTTTTTTTTCTTTTTTTCTCAGACAAGACTTCGAACACCAAAAGTACAACTGGAACTTTTAAAGTGAGTGAGATTTTTTGATAGACAACTTTCTGGTGTGATTCCAAATTCAGAAATGTTTTATGATTCTATAAATCTAAAATAAACTCTACTTCTATGAGTCATCCTATCAAAAAAAAAAACCAGACTGGGTAGTCTATATTTTAATGATATTTATAGTAAATAAAGAAAAACTAGATGAGAAAAATAGGTCATTTTAAATACATTAGCGTATATACATGTAATGGAGAACTATAAAACCACTAAAATATTTTAAATGATTTTGGAAGTGCAGTGATATACAAGAAGCAGAGTGAAAATGATTGGCTCACCTAGTCCACATATTCATAAATAAATTATTAAAAAAGAAAGAAAACAATCCCTAAATATAAGCAAATGATTTGCATACACTAGTAGCAATGAAAACTGTAATTAAACTGTGTTTGGAGTGATTCAGGGCAGTACAGCATAAGGGAGAGAGGCAGCTAGTGTATGGACCCCTCAGTTGTTGTGATTTTAAGGGCACATACACCTGTAACCAGCTCTGCAGTGTGGAATTCCAGACAAGACTGGCATTTTCCCACTGCCGCCTAGGCAGTGGGTATTGTTGGGAAAACATGGAGGTTTTACCCACTGGCACCAAAAATTGTTGCCTTTGGGCAGCCTCTCCCTCAAGTGCCAGTCAGGTTAAGTAGTCCAATCAGGTAGGTATCAAATAGGGTGGGAGTCCTGAAAGAGGACATAAGGGGGCACAAGAGAGGAATATCCAGCAGCTCTGAAGGGAAAAGCCAAAGAGCTTTGTAGCAACTGGGCAGCTGCCCCTGCCTCCAATCCTGCCCCTGCCACCACCTGAAAGGGGCACCGAAGACCCTGGGCTTGGTGTCTCAAAGAGTTATTACTGGTGTGGCCAGTGACTCACAAAAAGTAGTATCTGTTCCTCATGAGGAAGGACTGTGAGGTTCGCTGAGGCCTACTTTCCTGCTTAGAGTACTCCAAATACAAGGACAACTCTGGACAGCTACCCCCGAAAGTCTTCACGTTTTCTATTCAGTGAAGTGCAGTGCTTTTGCTTTTGGGCATCTCTGAACCCCCTCATTCTAGAGTTTATGTTCTTTACAACAGAAAACCCCTCCTTTGATTCCCCCCTTGCTCAGCATCAGTGGGTACCAGAAACTCTGTATCAGCTTCCTCTCATCTTGGGGTCTGCATTTACAGGAAGGAAAGTCAGACTTTGGAAAAGAACTTTCGGGAAATTCTTGTTTTAATTGAACAAATAGATGTTTTGAAGACATTACTTAAAGATATGCGGAATGGTCTGTACAATTACAGCTGGGAGGCAGGGGGAGACCCTGTCGAGGATGAGGACCACAGGGAGGTCGAGGATGAGGTAAGCTGAGGGGGTGGGGGGTTGCTGGCTGGGGCATGCTTTCTATTTCCTTCTGATGTCACATCTCAGGCTTCTTTGAGTGGAGGAATGGGTGTTGACTGAAAAGTGGTTTGCATTTTCTTAAAAATTCTTCCCTGACACTGGGTTAACCTTACTATGGCTTACCTCTCGAAAACCACTTTGTCATAATTTTGTGTCACAGAAAAGACTTTGCATTGCAGTATGTCTTACATCTCATAAAAGAAATAAGTGATTCAGTCTTATTTTCCAGTAGAAAACAAAAGGCAAAAGATTCAGAATGGCCATCTTTGAATGACTATACACAAATACTTAATAGCAAAATATCTGTATTTGTAGACCTCAAGCTTGTATGTTTAGTATAATCACCACCAGATTTAGGCCACATCATGAGGCAAAAAGTGAACTTTGTTTTGTTTCTTTCCCTCAACAAGGACTAGCTTTCTTTCTTTTCCTTAACATCTGCTCTTTGAAAGACACAGAATTCTGATGCTGACTACCTCCTGCATCTGTTAGAACTTGAGCTGTTAATGTGCTTTTTAGAATCACAAAATCTGTAAGAACATAATATTAATTCAATGGATGAATAAGTTCTAACAAATGCACTCATATAAACTGCTTTGATTTCCAAATATCTATGGTTTTGATGACTAAGCACAGACATTATGAGGGAGGGGACATAGCAGGTCACACACATCATTTGACCACCTCCTGGACAGAGCCAGGAGGTCACGGGGCGTCAAAAGAGGTCTGAGGTCCATTGTTCCTCTGTGATTTTGGAAAGTGATTGAACACAACAAAGCTTAGTTACCTCAGCTGCTAAGAAGGACAACTTGACGAACTGTGACAGTGATACTAGAAACCTGTGTCCAGTCCCCAGGTCAGCATGAGATTTGATAAATGTGCATTGTTACTACTCTGCAAATTTTGAACTTAAATTCAAATTGACAGTGACTGTTCAAAACTCAGGCAATTGGCAGAGATCAATAAAAAGTTCTTTTTTTTTTAAAATTTGTACAGGAAATATCAAACTTGGTGGATTATGTACTTAAAAAGTTCAGAGAAGACCAAGTCCAGATGGCTGATTATGCCCTTAAGTCAGCAGGTGAGCAAAGCAGTGAAAAGGCCAGTATAGAAACTTAATGCTTCAAAAGTATCTCTACTCTCTATTTTTAAACATGATTATTTATTGACTTGAGAAGGAAGATAAATCAACAGATCTAGATAACAAAGAGACTAGAAGTAATTGTAGTTGATTGCTTTGTGAGTACAAACGTCAGAGAGCAAAAACTGTGTAACTTCATTAGCACACACCAATAATCACCACCGAAGGGGCTGATACAACACAGCAAAACTGAGCCTACAGAAAATTGCTGAGACATCATAAACATTTTATTACTTCACAGTTATATTACAACTGTAAAGCATTTGGCTGACATAAAACAAAGGTGGACCATTGAACTCTTTTATTCACCCTTTTTAGTTGTC
The DNA here is from genome assembly GCA_019455555.1 of Galemys pyrenaicus. Classification (NCBI taxonomy): domain Eukaryota; kingdom Metazoa; phylum Chordata; class Mammalia; order Eulipotyphla; family Talpidae; genus Galemys; species Galemys pyrenaicus. Next base: position 6,291,501 of record JAGFMF010011868.1, on the reverse strand, counting down.
ATTTTGATGTACCAAGATGACGGATAACTATTCTAAATGTATGACTAGTGATTCAATGATAGTGTTTAAAGGTTATATATAACATTCTTAATATCTAATTAAAAATCTTAAAGATCTAGGATGTGAATCATTAACCTTAATATTCTCTATGACATCCTATGTTTAATAACTATAAAACAGTAAGTGTTCAGTAAACAATGTAAAGGGAAAGAAAAAGGAATAGAAGTGAGAGGAGGCTATAAATAGAAATTATACAATGTGACACTAATTAAAATCAATTAAGAAAGCCAGGTTTATATTAGGGAAATAAATTTGCATTTTGCATGAAATATAGAGCAGTTGGATCACAATGATTATACTATTGTTTGTGTGTGTGGGGGTACATATGTGCTGAGAGTGAGAATGATAATTTGAACATGAAATTCCTGAATAGGAAGCATATAGTTGACATAAAACAGGCAAAAGTGAGCCATAGAATTCTTTTATTCACCCTTTTTAGTTGGCATTCTGATGTCTTCTCCCTTCCTTTCTATTGAGTGTATTTATGATTTTCACTTTAAAAAGCCATGTTTTTTCAAATGTAGGTCCCCAGGCAGTCAATATAGAATAAGGAAAAGCAGAAAGTGTTATGGTTCCTCAATAAATTTTAACATCAGTTTCAGAGATTTTGTGAAACTATACAGAGCAAACAAATTTCTTGTAAAGTGACAAAATTTTAGTGGTAATGAAAACTAAGTCATAATTTTTATACCCCTTCCAACAACATCATTAGAATCCAACTGATATGTTTTGAGCTATGTAATTTTTGAAATTATTTTATAATTTTAGGAGCCTCCATTATTGAAGCTGAAACCTCAGAAAGTTACAAAAATAATAAAGCAAAACTCTTCTGGCATGGGATTGGGTTCTTAAATTATGAAATGCCTCCAGATATTATTCTTCAGGTAACAGCTACATTAAGGCTAACTTATTTATAGTTTGGATTTTGTTCCTATTATTAGTCATGAAAATATAAATGTCTACAATGGTGGCAATATATGAGTCTCTAAACTTGTCACAGAACACAAAATGATTCCTTGCATTTTTGTAATCATCAAACCATATTATTTCATGTTTTATGTTCAATGAACTGTGACTATTACTTATCACTTATAATTTCTACAATAGAACATACACATCCCATTTCCTTAAGTAAGATTTTATGGCCTCCTTTCTCCACTGAAAACTGCAGTTAACAACTGCACATTACTTCAAGGTATAGATCCCCTAACAACCTATACTGTGCTATGTGCTGTTTATATCAATGCATTCGTATCAAGTCCAATTCTTTTTTTTTTAAGATTTATTTATTTATGCATACAAGCACTGGGGTATAGGTCAGAGGTGTGGGGGGGTGAGAGGATTCACCACAAACATAGTGGGGAGCAGAACAGGCAGATCAACCGAAATACACTGCTGAGGGGAGCAGTGGGCAAGGCAGGAGAGGTCTGCCTCACCATGTGGGTCCCCTCTCTGGCTGGCAGCAGGGATCGAACTCATGCTGCAGTGGATGCAGTTTACTTCATAGTGCATTGCTTAACCCACTGCGCCACCAGGGAGGCCCTCAAGTCCAATTCTAACAGGAGAAATTTCCAAATAAGACTTCCACTAACACATTAGTTATCATCCAAAAAGTAGTAGGCATCAACAGATAGTAGAGTTCTTCTTCACTATAATGTACACATTTGATGTTAGATTAAAATTTAGATTTAACTTCAGAGGCAAAACCATGAATCTTAATCTAGACTCTAGTCTAAATCTAGATCTTCTTTATCACAGCACGAATATCACCATCACTACCATCACCATTATTATCTCCATCAATACCATCACCTTAATTATGACCACCACAAACACCAATACCATCACCACTCTAACCACTATGTCCATCACAATTACTGCCATCACTGCCATCATTAACACACCTACCACTATCATAACAATCAGCACCACCATCCTCATTGTCACCACCATTACTATCTTTTCTATTACCACCTCTGCCACCACCACCCTCCACCACTATTATTACTACCACTACCATCCCTATCTTCTTAATAACTAGCACTGCTACTAATAAGTAGCTGCCTTTTGCTTACAGTCAAATTAGATCTATGAAGAAAACATTCTCATGATGAAGGACACTGATTAATATAAATTTCTCTGGCAGAGCAACCAAGTATAGGGGTATTTTGGAAGTCTTCTTGTTTGATATGTATTACATAAGGTACCTTTATATAATAGGCAAAAGTAAGATTTATAGTCAATAGTTATTAGCTGACCATAATGTAGGAACAGAATTCTCTAACCAGAAAAGAGAGTAACTCAGTATTTTCTTTCCAGCCAGATGTCCATCCTGGAAAGTGCTGGGCCTTTCCAGGTTCCCAGGGTCATGTCCTCATCAAGCTTGCCAGGAAGATCACACCAACCGCTGTCACCATGGAGCACATCTCAGAGAAGGTGTCCCCCTCAGGAAACATCTCTAGTGCACCCAAGGAATTTTCTGTCTATGTAAGAAACTGTCTAAATTTGTTCAGAATGGGTTGTAATAGAGGGTGGTTGACCAGGAATTAGAATCTGGGATCTCATCTGAAATATGCAGCTAACTGTCTATAGCTCTATGAGAAAATCAGTATTCCCTCAATCTCTTTTGTCATCTACAGAGTGAGAGGGTTAGAACAGATGATTTTAATTAATTTTATTTTTTACTTTAACCAGTTATGCATGTACAATTAAAAATCAAGAATTTACATATATTTATAATCAGATGCTCTTTTTCCTTTTCTCACTCCCCTACCCTTTGATTTTTATCCTCCAGAAGTTTCTGCTTGTTACAGTTTTAACTGCTTCATTTGGTTATTGCCCTCATGTACTTTTGCTGTTGTTTCTTAATATTTCAGTTTTGGTTCTCATCTATTGATATCCTTTGATAGAAAATGAAGATAGCTTTCTTCCATAGCTCTCCCATTCTCCTGATGAGATATAATTCATATACCAGCAACACACCCATTTGAAGGGTATATATATTTCAGTGATTTTATTCACATACTAGTGCATCTGTCGCCACAGTGATTTAGAATACTTTTATATTCCTCAAAGAAACTCTGCACCTGTTAACTGTTACCTCCCAACTCCCATTCTACTCCCTTAGCCCCAGACCAATCCTAATCTGCTTCATCACTACAGATTTTTTTTTCTGCCTATTCTGGACATTCCAGAATGTCCAGATATGTGGTCTTTTGTAAATGGTGTCTTTCACTGAGCATAATATTTTCAAGGTCATCTATGTTATAACATGTCAGTACTTCATTTTCCTAAATTGTTAAATAATATTCCATTATATGGGCGTACCACATTTTCTTTATCCAATCATCATTTGATGGACAATTCAGTTTCCACTTATTTAGGTTATGAATAACACTGCAATAAACATTTCTGTACAGTTATTGTGTGGACAGAGGTTTCAATTTTTCTTGTATCTGACCTAAGAGTGGAATTTCTAGATCATATGATAAATCTTTGTTTCATGCTGGAGAAACTGCTAGATGGTACAGTTTACTTTTAGTTTGTCAGAGTTCCAAGTTTTCACTGTATTATTGGAACACTGAGCTATATCATACTTGAATGCTATTTTCTTTGTGCAAAATTTTTGATGTCCCTAAGAATAACCATTTCCTCATTTTTATTTAATTTTCTTAGTTTTCAGTATTTCTATCACTATGATATATCCCCCATCTTCTGCAGAAGTATACATATCTTGCCATGATGTTCATTCATGTCAGATAATGCCTATATTTCTTTCTTTTTTGAGCTACAACTTTGAAGCACTGTGCCAATCTCATTGATACACAGCTGTAAGCAGGGGCTTCAAGTGCTGAGATTCAATATATCTTCTAATCTATTACTTTTTAAATAATAGATCTTCTCTCAGTTTCCTTTTTGTATTTTGTTCCACCTTCTGAAATATTTTATTGATTTACATTTTAAGCTCACATTTGACTTTTTCATTTCTGCCACTGTAATTATTGAGTCTTTTTCCCTTATAAATGATACATTTTCTAGAGTCTAAATTTCTTCTTTTGTGGATGTAAGACCTCCTCTTAAGCCTCTGAAGATATTAATCAAGGTCTAGTTTTGCTTCATGTCTGTCTGTCCCTCCCTGCCTATATTCCAAGTGTTGACAGGGATACAATCTTTGTCATTAAGTACCTTTCTCACATGTGTAGTGATGCTTATCTGTCCCGTTGAAGAGCTAAAAAGTACCAACTTGTCTGAAAGCTCTCTGCACAGGGTGGAGCATGAAGACAGGACCATTTCCTTTGGAGATGCCAGAATACTGTATCCAGCAAGCTGCTCCTAGAATTGTCCTGCAATCTTATACCCAGCAGGTCTTAGCTCTGCTGACCTCATGCTGGGGGCTGCTGGGAGAATTTATGCATGGACTGCTATTCAGTGCTTGGATTGAATAGCTTATCCATTGTTATACCTTAATCTCCAATTTTTGTTGACTGTTCCTGTGGTCAGTCATGCTAGAGCTGGAGAACAAAAATAATCCTGTGCTGGGGGATGACTGGCTTGGACCTGTGAGCTTCTCTGTCTTTCCGTTTTCTCCTTCCCTCCCCCTTCTGCGTCCTCTTCCTCCCCTCCCCATTCATCTATCTATGTATGTATGTAGATATCTATCAATCAAATTCTGTCACCTGTCAATCTACATGTCAGCCCTGTGATCAACTTGCCTTTTATCTCACAACCCATGAGTTAAACACCTTTTTATGTATAGGGCAGTTCTGGCATCAGGCACAGCACTGTACCCTGGTGGAGTCACAAAGATGTCTAGAGAATAGTTGCTACTTGAACAGGAAACTGCCTTCATTTATTTTAACCAAGTGCTCATTCATTACAATCTCAATATCTGTTGCTTTCTTTATAGGGCATCTTGAAACAATGTGAAGGAGAAGAAATTTTCCTAGGTCAGTTTATATATAACAAAACAGGAACCACCGTTCAAACATTTGAGCTCCAGGTAATGAAAATACTGATTAGGATTTAAGCAACCCCATTCCTGTGAAGGGTTTGTTGGGGTTGCTTAATGAAAATTAGTATGTGAGGATAATTATCACAAAAGTACGAGTTAAGCAAGGTTTATCTGAACTTCCATTCACGGCTCCAAGTGCTTATGTGCATTTAATGTGAAAAACTGGCAAATACCAAAGCATTTTGTAAGCCCTGTCCACTTACTGAGAAAGTCTTTATCTTACTGACTCTGCCCCTTGATACTGATAGGTTAGCTACCATCTCACCTTCCTTGGGTAAAGGGGTTGGGGATAATGGTGTGATATGAAATGCTAGGAGGTAGAAAGTTAGAGGAAGAGGGAATAAATATTAAATATTAGGCAATAAGAGCAAAACTTCCCTTCCCAACTCATTGGTAGGAAAATATCCACTAGTAACATATAACCCCTTGAAAGTCACTAAGGTACATACCATGTACAAATGTTTTATGGTACTGCTTGGTCAAAGGTGAGAAGACCTAAGTTGAAAATAACATATGTTGAGGGCAGAAAGAGCACAAGGATTGAGGTGATGGTGCACTGGTGAAATGGTGGCGGGAAATCCATGGGGACCACAACTGATATCAAATATATATAAAGGGAAAAAAAGAAAATAACATATGTGTTAGCAGTGAATGTACTCTTAGAGTTTCTCATCTAATTGTCTGGCCACCTTTTTCTCCTTTCCCTCCCTGGCACAGGAAACTGCAGTAATACTGTTAGGCTTGTTAGGGGCAAGAAGAGGCACTTGGGTGTCTAGAATTTTAACCCTCCATTTTATCAACATTCCTAGTGCTTCTTTGAGATGGATTTCTTTACAAAGGCACTAATTTTATCTTTTCTTTATTTTCAGCATGAAGTTTCTGAATCTTTAATATGTGTGAAACTTAAAATCCTCAGCAATTGGGGACACCCGAAGTATACTTGTTTATATAGATTTAGGGTCCATGGTATTCCAGGAGATCACACCTAGAAATGTTGCAGAAAGCCATGATCTCAGATCCAGAATATCCAAGTATTCTTATTCCCTCATATTCACCACACTCATCAGAATGAAAAATTGGGAAACGGGAAGGAAACCTCAAAATGGTTCATACTTGCCAATAAAATGTTAATGAGTTTTACTAATACACTATGAAATTCAATCTCCTTGTGATAGTTTAGCTTTTGAGGATGAATCATACTGTTGGAACATTAAAACTGAATTTGTATTGAGGAAAGATTCGTTATTATTCAAAAGTCTTTCTCATACTAGCATCTTTGCCTCACTTATTTATTCATCTGCATCAGACACAAATACCCACTGTGGTTAATACTGATCTGGAGGCAATGACCAATGCAATAGATCCATGAAAGACTATAAAGGTGAAAATTAGTAGTTTGATAAATTGATGATGATTTGATAAATTACTTAAATGTCAAATGTAAGAATAATACATTTATGTAATGATTGTAATGTAAAATTTATGTAATGATGAATAATACATTAAGTAATGATAAATTACTTAAATGTCAAATGTAAGAATGTCAATTAAAAAACACAGTATAGACAAGGGAGAAACCACAGTAAGCTGGTGGATATAAAATTAGCACATAGGTATATATACACAATGGAATATTATTCAGTAATCAAAAAAAGATAAACTAGAAACATTTGCAGAAACATGGATGGAGTGTGAAGGGATTATGCTCAGTGAAACAAGTCAAAAGGAAAAAGAAAAACACTGGATGGTCTCACTTATAGGAGGAATAGAGGGGATCAAGGGAAAAAAATAATAATGATATCATCAACAACAACAAAAATAACCACAACAGAACAAAACAAAAATGAACAGACAACTACAAATCAGAGACATTCTGCAGGGAAGAGGGAGGGATTAGCATCAAGGCAAGGACAGGAAGAGCACAAAAAACTACGGTGATGGTGCACAGGTGAATTGGTGGTAGAAATTCTATGGGGACTACACCTAGAGAAGAAAGCAAACATTGTAAGAAAAAAAAAATGTTTTAAATAGAAAAGAAAAGGGCCTCCCTGGTGGTGCAGCGGGTTAAGCAATGCACTATGAAGCAAAACACAGCCACTGTGGCGCAGGGAGGGTACCCACACGGCACAGCAGACCTCTCCTGCCTCGCCCGCTGCTGCCTGTTCTGCTTCCCGCTCTGTCTGGTGAATCCCTGACTCTGGCCTGCACCCCAGCTCTTGTGTGCATAAATAAATAAATCTTTAAAAAAAAAACTTATAAATAAAAAAAATAGAAAAGAAAATGAGAGAACTAATTAAAAACTACACAATAAAATGCTTCTAGAATCCTTAAAAAAAATAGTATTTTACATTGAGTGATTAGTTCGTACCCTAATAATATTAAACTGAGGAAAGAACATAATCATATCAGAATTGATATCAAGAAATAAGTTTTAAAGAACCTATTACTTCTCAGAAGTGACAATTTAAGTGCTGGTGGGAAAAAGTTAAAGAAGGCAGACAAAGTCTGGCATAATAACTATGCCATGAAGAAGCAGAAAGCAAGGAGCACCAAAGTTAAGGACTAGGAAAACACAGTTACTCTATTGTACCAGAAGAATCTTCCAAGCTTGTTAAGTTTCTCATTTTCTATTAAACTAGTGTGGCTTAAAAATAAATAAATAAAATTACCACATAAATCAACATCGTTCATAAACACAAAGAATAGTCAGAAAACATAATTTACAAAAGTCATAGCAAAGATAAAAAACTTCAGATAAAATAATAAATTTATCCACCTGGGTGAAGAAACTCTTGAACAGCAGTGGACGACTAGATGAAGACTTCAATAAATAGAGACATGCCTTACCTATGAATAAAGAATATTCAGTTATTCTTATGTAAATTCTCCCTGAAGTCAGCTTTTCCCTAAATAATTCAATTTAATCACAATTAAAAATTAGAAAAAATGTGGTATTTATGAGGCAATTATGGGATATTAAAAAATTATCATTTAAATGATATTTAGGAGCCTGTTATAACAGTATTTTGATTTTATCACAAAAAATTCTTATCACTCAAATTTACTTATTTAAATATTAAATGATGAAGTGATAGACCTGAGATGTGCTTCAAAATAACTGAAAGGAAGAAATGCAGGGAGGATTGATGGAGGATGACAAGGAATGATCACTGAAGTTGGGGACTGGTCGATGAAGCTCCCTTACACTGTTTTTATACATTTGGTATTTTCAATATTAGAATATTGTAAAAGGATTAAAACACATACATAAAAGATCAAAGGACTGAATTAATCCAAAATTGCACCCATATTTTCTCACTTTATAGCATGATTAATTCTCAGTGGAGTGAAAGATTTAAAGTAGGTAATGAAACCATAAAAAAATAAACTTGGGCTAGTTCCTGTATCACATTGGATAGGAAGCCCTTTCTAAATAAAACTCAAACTTCAGAAGTTAGAAAAGAAAAATAAATTAACAATATAAAAATAAAACCTGGGGCCTCCCTGGTGGCACAAGGGGTTAAGTCTCAGCACTGTGAAGCTATCTAAAGCAGTGTGAGTTCCATCCCTGGTCAGGGAGCTAAACACTGAAGCAGCAGATCTCTCCTGCCTCACCTGCTACTCCCCTCAGCATTATATTTCAGTCAGTCTGCCTATTCTGTGCCCCACTCTGTCTCTAGTGAATCCTCTCCACACACTGCCCCCCATCCCCACCCCCGCCCCTCTCTGGCTTACACCCTAGTTCTTGGATTCATAAATAAAATAAATCTTTAAATAAATCTTTAAATAAATCTTTAAATAAATAAATAAATAAATAAATAAATAAATAAATAAATAAATAAAACCTATAAAGGGCCAACAAAGTCTTAAATGATGGGGGGAGGGGGGAGGCAATAAGTAGTGTAAGGACCAATCTTTCCAATATATAGTCTCAAGAAAGCAATAACATCAATAACTACAAGAATGATCAAATAGTATGAACAAATCACTAAATCCTACAGGTGTGTGTTGTAGTTGTAAAAAAACTTGTTACTTTATCGCATGACAGTTGTCGGTTTGCCTTTTAAATCCGTTGCAAAAACTTTGCTGAAAAATAGACACATTAATTAAATATTTCTAATTGTAAATACATGTCACAAAGTTCTTTCAAAAGGTGAGTTCTAAGAACTATTTAGAACTTCACTCACTAAAGGTAGATGTCGACTTCACCTAGGGGAGTGACCCGGAACCCCAGCTACCCAGCTCGTGACCCACAACTTCTTCGGGGGCTTTGTTTTACCCCCAACTTCCCAGGGCCTTGACTCTGGGCCACACCTCCTCTCCGAGTCTCGTCGGGGATCCGCCTCCCCCAGGGTGTGACGCCAGACAACTTGTTTGAGCTTGCACTGCGGAACCAATCGATGCGTCGAGCGTTTCCGGCGGGACACTTAAAGAGTGACGCTTATTTGGGCCTGACGGGTATTACGCTCCCCGCTGCTGCCATGAAGTTTCGGGCCAAAATCGTGGACACCGCCTGTCTGAACCACTTTACTCGTGAGCGGGGGCTGCACCTGTCGGGGGTGGTGTGGATAAGCAGGGAAAGGTGGGCCGGAAAGTGGGATTGGGCTCCGGGAAGATGGAGCTGGGACCGAGGGGATAGAGCCCTGCGCGCTCGCCAGGCGCGGGCCGTGGAAGGATGGGGGAGAGGGGGACGCGTTGGGGCGCGGGGCTGGGGGTTGGGGGTGTGGAGAGTGGAGCTTGGTATAAGTGGGCGGAGGGGTGCCGGTTGAGGGACGCTAGAAGATGCAGCAGGGAGAGCTGATGCCAAAGATCTCTAAAACTTGATGCCAAGCATAATGTCTTTTTAAAAATCAGCGATTGTCTTTATCTGTAAATAATTTTATTTGGCGCAGACACCCTTTACTGGCCGCTTTGGTCTCTCCACTCCTGCCATGCCTAGCCCTGCTCTGACCATGGTGTTGCCCCACTCAGTGGGCCCCTCTGGGCGCTAATTAACCCCCAAGCCTCAGTTTCCTTATTAAAGTGGTTTACAAAGTGATACCATTGTTTATCCTCGGGCAGTAAGTTTTCTCTGAAATTGCACCTTGTTAACTACAAGTACCACAAGTTAAGTAGGCTTGCTGTGCTTCTAAGTAATTCTCTACTCTAATCCCCTGTTATAGGAGTCAGTAACATGATAGCCAAACTTGCCAAAACCTGCACTCTCCGCATCAGTCCTGAGAAACTCAACTTCATTCTTTCCGACAAGGTGGCCAGTGGAGGAGTGAACATGTGGTGTGAGCTGGAGCAGGTGAGAAGAGGCTCCTGAGAGGCCGGGAGTTCTCTGAATGCCATTGGAAAGGGCAGGGATGGACCCCTCCCCTTTTTTCTCCCCTTAGGAGAACTTCTTCAGCGAATTTCAAATGGAAGGTATTTCAGCAGAAAATAATGAGATTTACTTAGAATTGACATCAGAAAACTTATCTCGAGCCTTGAAAACGGCCCAGAATGCCAGAGCCTTGAAAATCAAGCTGACTAATAAACACTTTCCCTGTCTCACAATCTCTATAGAACTGGTAAGTAGAATGGGCAGAATTCTGAAACTTCCCAGAAGAAATAAAATAGGTACAGGCTTAAGCTTTTGAACAGTATGTGGAAAACGAATTAGTTTTTATTAAAATATATGGTCTGACATATAAATGTTAGTTTTCTTTTGGAGTCAGTTCCTTATATTTATATAGCATTTTGATCACATAATGTTCCATTAGGATGCCACCTCTTCCTAGGCAGTCTTTTCATATCTGCGTACCTACATTTCTTTTAGTGATATTGTCACCTAGTCTAGAGTGACACCTCATCTACTGTATACCTTTACATGACCTCTCATTCTTGAACAAAACATTCATTTTCATGCTACTACCAGATGAACTTAATGGACATGGCTCTTCTCAGAACACACATACCACAGGCTCTCACTGTTCAAGAATGAAATCCACATGTGTGGCCCATGTTTCTTAGGGTCAAATGGGAAACTACTATCTGCTGAGTGGTTCCCTGAGTGTGTTGCTTTCTTTGCCAGCTCCCAACTTTGGTGACTCTAGAGCTTCCATTTGAATCTTTTTATTTTTCATTCTTATAAACCTTGTCTTCCTTTGGTGCTTAGCATCAGTGTCACCACTCCATCTCCTCTTTCTTGGCTGTACTTCTCCTTGATGTGTGCTGTGTATTTTATTACTCTATGTGTAACTGTTGATAATGCTCTCTGCAAAAGAAGATTCTTCAACTTCATAACTTTTTCATGACTTTGTAATCAGGTAGTACTTAGAGCTACTCAGAGTTTTTCCACATCACAATGTAAGGTTGGTATGTTTCTTCATTTACTTAAGGAAAGACAGGATAATATGTGATAATTTCCTAACCCAAAGTGCAGGATACTTTGGTCTACTACATGTCTTATAGAAGCCTGATATATAAACATATGCATCACCTATCATTTCAGTCGTGCAGACATACAGCACACCAAGTCCTGTGCACAAAGAGTGGTCTCTTGGTTCCTTCAGTGTAGTGAGTTTATTAATGCTCACAGCTTTACCCATACTGTTCCTCCAGTTGGTACAATTCTTCCTTATTCTTCTCTGCCTATGACTGGCTGCTACTCCTTGTTCTGTTGCAATCTAAAACAATGTCAGAGAGGCCTTTCCTGATGTCCTATCTAAGAACATAATGATATGCTCACCTAATTTGTTTTATTTTCTGAAGGGTGTAATGATTGTATGTATTATATGTAGTTGGTACAGTTTTGCCATTTTGTTTCCTTGCTTAATAACTCATTTGTCCACTCACTGGGGACTTTGTCTTATTCATCGTACTTTCCCACTCTTAATAGGACACCCAGAGCTCAGTAGGCATACCATAAGTATTTGTTGAATGGATTTTGATGGGTAAATTGAAAGCAATTTACTTAGATTTGGGATTTTAGCTTTTCTTTCTTTTTTCTTTTGTCCTTCAGTTCTTTTTTTAATATTGACATTGAAAATATTTAAAATATTTTCTCTTGTCAGTTATCTATGTCAAGTAGTAGTCGCATTGTAACACATGACATCCCTGTAAAGGTTATTCCTAGAAAATTGTGGAAGGATTTACAAGAACCTACAGTTCCAGCATCTGAGGTGAGTTGTTCATGTATTAAATGGCATGATTTAAATTTTTAGAATTTACAACTTTATAGTATATTTTATGTGAAAGTTCTTTGTACCTGAAAAGAAAGGGGGAGTCATTTCTAAAGGATACTAAGGGGGAAAGTTGGTAATATTTGTCTTCTGTTTACATAAAACATCTTAAATCAGTGTTGCATTTAGTAGAAAAGGCAACCTTTACAGCTTGAGGAGAGCATGTCTTAATAATAGCACCTAAGTAAAACTAAACTAAACTAAATGTATTTTGGAGGCTGTTCATATCTCTTGGGAGTTATACCTTTGGGTTTCACAGAGCTTAATTTGTTCCTCATCCTATAAGAAGCAATGCCTTGTCTGTGTGTCTGTGTATGTGTGAGATTCAACAGGAGACTGCCCTGCCTGGTGATAGGCGTCTCAGAGGCATCAAAAATCACTTTGATGCCAAATGGTCCTTTGCCTTTTGTTCACAATTTATTGAAGAAGAAATTCTGGAATATCCTGACTTTTCCTGGAAGATAGCTGCACTGATTGGGAAAAGCTGCACTGCTTCCATCACTACTAGCAACCCAGTCTGAGTGTTGGTGCAGGAACTTGTTGGCCATATTTTTTCTGAGTAGGATCAGTCCCCTGAGCTGGGTGTGAGCATCTCTGGAGGACAGCCTGTGGTGCTAGAAGCTTGATCCCCCTGGGCTCATACAGGGGAATCTCATTCCTGGAACCAGAAGAATGCCCACAGGGACCTGGTGATCAGGGCAACCAGAGGAGGTTCAGTGAAATTAAATGATTGTTTTTCTTTTTGTATTTTAAAATGACCTTGATTCACACAATTGTAAAACACAGGATGCTAGCTTTTAAGTATACACACATTTCAAAATAGGCAGTGAGAACCTGTTAGTACCTGCCTATATATATTAATGCTTCTGATATTTTCTCATTGGTTTTATAGGTTAGTATTTATTTACCAGGCTTGAAAATGATGAAGAGCGTTGTGGAAAAAATGAGAAACATCAGCAGTCGCCTTGTAAGTAATTTATAACTTCCTTAGAAAAGAACTCTGCTGTATGTGGTTTAGACTGTGTGTTCCAGGAGGACGTTTACTTGGTGGAGGTGTGTGTGGTGCCCTCATGTTCCCAGGTGGTGTCCAGGATAGGCAGAGTCCCCTCATTAAGGAGGGGATTGTTGGGTATCTGTATTGTTGAGTATATGCAGTTTTCCACATGCCCTCGACACCTGTTTATTGCTCTTCGCTCTCCTCATTGTGGAGTGCTTTTGTATTGTCCCAACCCCTTGTATTTATAATTATGGTACATTAAGAATATGTTCACCAATTCTGGCATTCTTTCCCCTTTTTTTGGACAATGTTATATGTATTACCTTTTAATGTGTAGGTTTTACTGAATCACAGCAGTGTCCTTATCTACATGACAGATGTGTCAGGTGTACTCAGTCTACACCTATCTTGCTTTAAAATAGCTCTCACACCAAGAAAAAAGAAAGTTTAGTTTTCAGTTTATTTTTATGAAGGTCTATTACCCATGTCATGAAACGTAGTATGTGAGAGTCATGGGGAAATTGTGTCACAGCTGGGATGAATTCTTACTCACCTCCTTTCTTTCCCAGCACTGCCAAAAAAACAAAAAATCACATATGAGAACTTTAAAAGCTATGTCCATCTGAAGGAGCCTAAACTTTTGTTCTTTACCATCTGCTAGACCTCATCTCCTATCCTTTGGCCATACCTTTCCTTCAGAACTTCTAGACTCTTCATCCTTCTTCATAATGCCAGTTTTCCAGATTCTGTCGCAGCCATTTCACATTTGATTTCTTCTCTTCTGTCTTCCCCCAGGAAACAACCATTCTCATGGTGTCCTAACTCCTAGTCCTTCTCTCCCTGACCTTATTGTGAGACACTCTACTGTTGGGCTCTTCTGTTCAGTACTGCCTGATAAGTTGTCTGTGTGTATCTTGGAACCCCGGCTGAACTACTGGCTCCTTGAAAATGGAAACTATTTTACCATCATTGTATCCCAGCCACTGGCTATGGGAGGCCACTTATAGGCAATTAGTACATATTTTATGGACCTGGAATGAAATTTAGCTTTGGGAGATCTTAGGAATTGCAAAAGATTTCTAAACCTAGAAAATGTTTATGAGCCATTTTATCTCAACAGATGTAATTATCTTTCACTACATAATCTTTATAGATTTCATTTTCATCATAGCCAACTTCTATTGAAGCTGCGCTGCTGACATTGTGCTCTTCCACAGCTGCCTGCTGTTGATCCAGTTGTCAGCCTGACAGCTTTCTCTCGGGACATCTGGGTACCTCCAGAGAGGTTCAGAAAGGGCCAACAGAGAAAAGAAGGCAATTAACCCAAGGATCCATTTGTTTATTCTTTCTGTCCAATGGAAATGAGTCAGCAAAGTAGCTGAGGTTGATAAAATCATCAGAGGTGTTTTTCTCTTTGGAATGTTTAAAAAACATTTTGTGGAGTGATCTCTGTAATCTGGAACACTAAGTGGGACGTTATCAAGAGTATGTAAGGTAGAGTATCCAAATACATAATGAGATCTACTTGGGTGACCAGAATTCTGTTTGTGAAGGTTACATGTGAAAGACTTAAGGCAATACCTACACGTTGGCAATACCTACATCATCACAGATGCTGAACTGTCTTTCTTGAGACCTTTGGTCCTTTCCTTCTTAATGGGCAATGTGACCCAGGGAAGGGGCTTTGCTTGTGATTCATGTAGGAGCACAAAAATCATCGTGGACCGCCAGCAATCTCCATTGTGCTTTAAGATAATGCTTCATAAACTACTGCATGTGGGAGGCCCTGGTGTCTTGTTACAGTGCAGCTTTTCATTCAAGAGCTGGACTGGAGCCTGAGACTGATGAGCTTCAGGGATGCTGGTGCTGTCTTTTTTCACATCAGATAACCATGCTTTGTGATAAGAGCTGTGCTGTTGTGTACTTTAAATGTTTTCTCAGAAACGTGGACTCAGTTCCATGTGTCGACTTAATGGTTAAAACATGGAAATCTGGGTTTATGGATGAGAAGTACCACGATGCTGTGATAAAAGTGAGTCCTTGGAGCCACACAGACCTTGGGCACTGACCTTGCTGCTTAGCTTCACAAGGCCAGTGCTGGGTGTTAACCGGACGTGAGATTAGGGGTGACAGACATTATTACTTTTTGTCTATTGAGAGATAATTTATGTTAAGGACCCAGTAGTCAACTCACTTCCGTAAATGGTTGGTAACATTAACAAAACATGGGAAGATGTACAGTCTTATCCAGATCCTTAAGAAGTGTGTGGATGCAGGTGGTACTCTGGGTGTCCGTCACAGAACAGACCTGAGGCTGGTGTTTAGAGAGCGAGCTGGTCCTTTGTTAGCTCCCACAAGAGGTTGCGCTCATGCCACTGCCTGCTGCTGGGTGTGCTCAGCAGAGATGGGTCTGACATTTGAATGCTCACATTTTAGGAATTTAAAGAAAGCCTTAGTGATTAAGCCTAAAGTAAGTCAGGACCACAGTGACCTGCTTTCTTGAATACATCTTTTCATCAAACCATTGTTTCTCAAAAACAGTGAAAATGTACAGCTTTTGGAAATTGTTTGTTTGAGTGTTATAGAGCTTTGGGATGGCTCAGAATAGCCACAGGGATTGTTGGCATATTTTATCTCAGTGCTGTTTTTGGATTATAGGAGAGTGGGCTAAGAAATATAGCAGTATATTTCTGAGTAGTGGAAGAATAAGGTTGATAATGAATACATCTCATTCAGAGATAAACTTAGTCGATTCAGTGGCATGTAAATTTGGGGGCTATTTTCTTAAAGTCAAGAACTTGAGAAATCAGAAGTCACCTGAGTTAACAAAATTTTTTGCTTTTGTTTGTAAAGCTCTGAGAAATAATCAGAATACACCAATTTTAAGAACAAGGAGAATGAATAATATTAAATTATATTCACTAGATGTAGACAGAGTTTGCCTCTGCAGAGCAGGGGTCCCCCCTACTCTCTCACCTGGTTAATCGCATCACTCCCCCTGTCCAGGCACCTGCAGAATGAGACCACTAGCTTTATCTTGCCAGTTGCTTGGTGGCAGTCTGGTTAAATACTGGTTGAACACATGTGACTTGGGAACTGCTTTTCAAAGACTTGCCAGGCTTTGAGGAAATGGGTAGATGTCAGTGTTGGAAAGATAATGTCATGGGCAGATTAGGGAAATCTTAAGCCCTGTGGTGGCATATGTGCCTCCCTATGGACTTCATTTCTAGATTCTGTCCAGTTAAAAGAACCTACGGGTTGGTATGGTAGAGGATGGAGTGAAAAGAAAGGACTCCTTTGTGATCTGTGGGGAAGTCAAATGCATTGGGAGAGTGGAGGAAATAGAAGGGCAGGTAGGAATATGGGGACTGTGAGAGCTGTCAGTTGCCTCACCCAGCTGTACAGACTGCACCAACCACATGGCATCATAGCCTGAGAAATTCTGGATTCCTGACAGTGTTTCCACACCTTCAGAATTTAGAAAGCACATTTTCCAACATCTGAGTTTATTTTTTAAAATAAAGGTTTTTCTTAAATTCTAAAGGCTTTATAACTAACGTTGTGGTTATGGTTTGGTTCATTTATAAAAATGGGCCAGTCAACAAGCATATTAGTAGTTTCACATTTTCATCCCATTTCTTTCTTTCTTATTTTGTAAGTCACATTATGTCTGTTTTGTCAGAGCATAAAATAATTATAAGTTATTCTGTTCCTGTAACTCCCACGACTTAGTTTGAATTTCACACTTGTCTGCTACAACTCACCCTCTAAAAGATCACTCGGGAAGTATTTACAAGAATAATATTTCAGTAGTTTTCTTTCTTTTTTTTATTTCAGTGGTTTTCAAGAAAGAATTTGTAATGTTGCTTTGGCTTTCTTTCCTTGTGCCTCATGACTCCTGGTATGGAATGTTGCTGTCTAGGAATAATTGTCATTTTGAGTCTATTTCACTTTGTGGTAGCTTGAATTTATTAAAGGGAGAAAGGCTTGGATAAATACCACAGGGGACTTTTCTCTTCTTTTTGAAACCTAGTTTGGGCATTGCTAGACATAAAGGTGTACCTTGTGGCCTCTCTATATTTACTCTACATCTCCAGAGGGATAGTTTTGGAATGCTGGTTGTTAACTTGTATTTATTTCCAATGTTTTGGTTTTCTGGAACTTCTAGTAGACTTGAATTTTCTCACTATTTTTTTCTACTGTTCTCTTCCTGACCCTTTTAATCTGTTTGTTTCTGTTTGGTAATTTTTGTTTTTCACTTTTTGGTCATTTTCCCTTACTGTACTCTTTGTAGTAGTCTTTTGTTCTTGCCTTCCTTCTAGTTTAGTTTCCATTTCTAAATTTTTCTATTTATTTTTTTAATTTCCTGAGCTTGTTAGCTCTCTTTTTATATCTGCATGCTGTTTTTTTATCTCATTTCTGAGCTTCCCTAACTTTAATTCATACTATTCTTTCAGAGCTGCTATTGCTCGTAATTTTCCTAGTTCATTTTGAGATGTTACACTTGGCATCGGCTTTATGCAGTGTCTTCACACATCTAAGTGTGCTTTGCAGCTAATGGTATGTCTCACATTCTCCCCCCCCCCCCCCCCCCCCCCCCCCCCCCCCCGAATATCTTGGTTTGGGATTTGACCAGAATCCTGTTGTTACAGATGGTTTTTTTAAGTTTTTTAGGAGTGTCCATTTTAAGTTTGGGAGTGAACCAGGATAGTTTTCTAATTTCATAATTTCAGGTGCTCAGTTCCCTTATAATCACAAAATACTGAAACATTTAAAGCAGCTTCTCCTGTAGCTATCTCTCCTACCTTTCTGAGACCGTCTCCTTTCTCCTCTTCTCATAGCCCCATGTCACCATCCTGTTTGATTTCAACTCTTGCGTGTCCCACCTTCTCAGTACACGCCCTCCTGTGAGGAGTGCCTCTTGGCTCCTCCAAATCCCACCCCCATTGTCCCAGTCTCCTAGCAAAGCTCCTCCCTCCACTCCCCTACAACCCCCATTATTCAGTTTCACTGAGCTTTTCACTCTGGAAAGCTCCTTTGGCTTTCTTTCCTTGTGCCCCATTACTTTGGGGCATTTCTCCTTGGGTACTAATAGAATATCTGAGTTCCTGACCTTGTTTCTCTGTACTGCCTATAACATGTGGGTCTTGGTGCTGTTGGGATTGTTCTGGGGTTTGTGGAGCACCTTGTCATCCTGTTTTGCGGAAGCTGATGTCTATAGATTTTTTCTTTTCTTTTTAAAGACTATATAAAATACTCAATTTGCAGATTATTGAAGCAAACCTAAATGGAGAATTGAACTTGAAAATAGAAACTGAACTAGTATGTGTTTCAACTCATTTTAAAGATCTTGGAAATCCTCCATTGGGTAAGTTTTTTGATGTGTTATATTTTGCTGTTGATAAATCGTTCAAAATTACTACCTTACAGAATTTCTAGAAAGAAAAATCTGAAATTCAGTAACCTGTCTTTCTTACTTGGGTAGAGAACAAAAATCCCCAAGGTTGGATTACCTGTGCTGCCAGGTAGTGGGTATGGGTATGAGGAGAGATGCTTTTCTCATGTAGAAAATCTGGGGTCAAGCTAAATAATCTCTAAGAACTTGCCCAATTTTTTTCTAAATTAAATTTATTTATTTTAGTATATTTGGCATCATTTGTATTCCCCAGGGAGTTCCTACCACCATTCCACCCGTGTACCATCACCTCAGTCTCTTGTGCTCTTTCTGCCCTCATCCCCGTCTTTGCCCTCCCTTCCTTCTCTCCCCTCTCCCCCCCCCCCCCACAATGGTCCCTTTGGTTTATCTTTGACCTTTTGGTCTTGTTGAGAACTCATCCAATTCTTAAATTCATTTTTCTGCTTCTAAAAATTTTGGTTTCTCACCTGAAATGGCATCAAAGTAGATTATATTTCCTGTTTCCTCCTACTTTAGTACTTATGAAATTATATTGGCAAATCTATAACTTCTCACACATGTTCTCTCAGTGATGAGGGACTAGGGAATGAATGAGCAGTGAGAGATGGTGACTGAATGTGTTCAGAGGTTATCGGAATCTTGTGCAGAGTTCACAGTGGTGTCAGCATAGTCAGGGATTGGGAGTGGTAGGGAGTATGCTCAGCCAGGATCTAGAAATATAAGTCATTACAATATAAATCTTCCTACTATAGGCACATGATGTATCATTACAAGGGATTTTTGTAGTGAAGAGTATACTGTTTCAGCAAAATGAAATCCATATGATTAATGCCTTAGAAATAATTATATGAAATGACATTTTGGTGTTGCTCATTTTGTTTATTTTAATAAGTAGCAAAAAGTGTTTTATTTGTGATACTTCACCAGAAGCTATAAGGATGCTTTCTTTATTACTTCACTTTAGAATGAGAGGCTTTGAGTTACCTATGTATATTTTAGATTTCAAACATATGTAAGAGTGCTAGATCCAGTTTACTCTGCTAAAAAGGGGAGATGGATCACATATCAGGTCCATGGGAAATGGCATATATTTTAAGGAGTCAGGACTTACTTCTTCTTTAATGAGTGGTGATGTTTATACCTTGTGACATCTTTCCAGGATGCTAAAATCAGTAGTAATGTAAATCATGTACTTAAATGGTCATTGTGCTATCTCTTGGTTCCCTGTTACACCCAACGATAATGTATTTTAAAACGTTCATGTCATTTTAGCCTCTGAAAATGCTTCTCAAGATAGGAACCCAGAACAAATGGCTGAAGTACATATAGACATTAAGAAACTTCTACAGTTTCTTGCCGGACAACAAGTAAATCCTACAAAGGCCATATGCAGTGAGTTTGCATTTTGATTTGTTTTTTCAAATTTCAGATATTTTAATCAATTCTAATTTAACCATTTCTCATAATTTTATGCAGTCTCAGCTGTAAAGGTAAACCTAGTCACTAGGATTTCTAGGGCAAGAAGGCATTTAGCTTTTGGTGTTCCTGGCCTCTTGGCTTGTTACTTGATAGATGGGTCTGAACTGTCTGTGCCAGAGAGCAGCTGTTGGGAGGTTTGGTGCTGAGTACCCCAGTCTTTCTGTGTTTACCTTCCCTCATGTGCTCTGTCCAAGTCCCCAACCTGGCTTTTGTACTTCTTGCTGACTCCCAATTTTTAAAGGTGGCTTTTTCATTCCAGCTAGATAAACCTTCATCTGTTATACAACCACTTTGGCACACTTCACTCATTGACCACACAGAATATTCTTGCCGACCAAGAATTTTCTAAGATCCTCTTGTCTCTTTGCTACTAAGGTTACGGCACCTAAAAGGATCCTGTGGCTTTGTTTAGAAGGGACCCCTTTTATGTGATAACTCCCGGCTGAGCACTCAGGTACAGCAGAACAGAGCTGAGAAGTACAATGCAGAAATACACCTAGTAGTCATCCAGCTGTAAGCATTGAGAAGAGAAGGAAAAGAAAATTCTAGATGGCTATGTCAGGAACCAATTCTTTTGAATGACAGATAAGGAGGGAAGCAGAAGAAACCAGAGAGGAGAGACCTTAGGAAGGGAGCTTGTATGTTAGCACAGTGATAGGCAGATAGTGCAGAAGATGGGTGGGGGGGGGGGGGCACTCCCTGGTGGCGCAGGGGGTTAAGCAGCGTACTATGAAGCGGACCATAGCCAGTGCAGNTGGGTGGGGGGGGGGGGGCACTCCCTGGTGGCGCAGTGGGTTAAGCAGCGTACTATGAAGCGGACCATAGCCAGTGCAGCATGAGTTTGATCCCTGCCACTGGCTGGGGAGGTGACCCACATGGCACAGGCAGATCTCTCCTGCCTGGTCTGCTGCTCCCCTCAGCAGTAGATTCAGTCCATCTGTCTGTTCTACTCCCTGCTCTGTCTGGTGGATTCGCTCACTGCCCTGCGCCTCTGACCTGTACCCCAGTGCTTGTATGCATGAATGAATAAATCTTTAAAAAAAAAAAAAGATTGGGGGTCAGAGTTAGGAAAGAAAAGCTAGAATGCTACATCATTAGATCAGGGTGAGGCAAAGGACAAGTGTCCTGCTGCGTGCTAAGAAACTTTGGCACCAACTGTGCATGGCTGTCTGTAGGACAGAGCGGCAGAGGTGTGTTTTCATGCAGGGCCCTTCAAGGTTTAAGACCACACTCTCAAAAGCCCAGCGTTTCTATCAGTCAACAGGGATCCCCTAAGAGTGTATACTTAGCTCCAGGATGGCCCTTGAGTCTCTAGTTCTAACAACCTCCTGGGTGATACCTGCTGTCCCTACTGAGTAGCCTGAGCTAGCCCTCATGTGTGCAGATTGGAAATGTGGCAAGTGGGAACTGCACATCCCCACGGAGGCTCTGCTCACTCATGCCTGGAGTTGGCATTGTGCTCAAAGGTTTGTGACTGATGTATTAGAATGTCACAGAGAACAGGACCAGCAAATTGTGACTTAGGAAAAGTTGAATTCCTTGTGTCTTCTCTTTACTCCCCAAAACCTCCTATTCTGTCTGTGGCTTCTGTCTCTGGGTGGCATGTGCCAAGTGTGGCTCTGTCAGGTGCTCGGTGTACTCCCTGACTACTCAGTGTACGATCCTCCCTGAGCATCTGTTTTTGCTGCTTCTCTGGTCCCTTTTCCTACTCTGCATTCACCAGTGACTATTCTCTGCAGTTGTGGCTCACTGTTCTGTTTCTTTCTTTCTTTTTTTTTCTTGAATCTATTTACTTTTAATTATTATTAACTGAGATAACACTGGCACAACCCTATCAGCTATTATTAGCACCATAATGCATCTACCACCAACTCTTCCATACTCATCATCACAGACCATTTATATCTCCCTCCTTTCCCCTCCTGTATTCCCCTTGGTGCTGCAGTTCTGTAGTGAGCTATCAAGGATTAGTTTTCCAGCTTGTCTTTATCTCACTATTTAGTCACTCTGGTATTTATCTTTGTCCTCCTGACTTATTTTGCTTAGCGTTATCCTTTCAAGCTCCATCCATGTTGCTGCAAGTGGCATGAGTTTTGTTTTTACTTGGCCCCTGGCTCCAGTTGGTCTTAGCCAGGTTTTCTTCTGAGCCTTGAGGCACAATGTGGCTGTCCCTCCACCCTCCCTCACAGTGCCTAGTCTCCTAACTTGAAGTGCTCTTGGGCCCTGGCTGCTACTCCAGGGATACTGCTGTCACTCCTCTCTCTCCCTTGGCTCTTTGAAGAACTCAGTGGCTTCACACTTCCATTTCTTTTTGTCCTTGTGCTGATGCCCTGGAGTTCACCCCTTAGCCACACACATTGGCTGACCTTGGCAACCCTTGACAGGGTTGGCAGCATTTCTGAAATCACCAGGTAGGCCTACTGCAGTACTCTTTCCCACACTCTAGTATATGACCTTCCTGTCACAGGTGGAAGATGAAACATGGACATGGCTTTTCTCGGCACACTAAGGTTGCTTAGTGGCTGGAAGCTGCTTTTTCCTGGAGGTGCTGATTTGGGTAAATGTTGCCAGGAAGTCTGCCTTATTATGGACTTTCACCACAGGCCTTAGAAGCTTCCCTTCCTCATTCCTCTCTCTCTGCTGCCTGTGAACCAGGCCCTTCCTTTAACATCACTGACAGTAGAAAGCTGAGAGACCCACTTGCTGCCCTTTGAAAGACCCAATCCCCAGGCAGACGTAAGAGCTCTACTAGGGATAATAGTGAGTATGCTAAAATGGCATTTATAATAATGGATCTTCTTCTCTCCCTAGATATTGTGAATAACAAGATTATTCACTTTGATCTGCTCTATGAAGATGTGTCCCTGCAGTATTTCATCCCAGCCTTGTCATAGCGCCACCTACCAGAAGTGGGAATTCAGGGACTTTTGTGATGACCTGGAGAGATAGTGAGGGTGATGTGTTCTAAGTCATTTGTCTGAGTTCTCACAGCAGCACAAATGCTATACATTTTACATTTTCCTCTGTAATTTTTTTTTTTTTGTCTTGTAAAGAAAGGTTTATTTGAGGAGGAAAAAAAAAGGATGAAGAGTGAAGACTCCCAGGTAGATGGTACCTGGGAGGGGCAAAGAGAGCCCTCCTCTGTGATATTTTAACTGAAAATTGAATTAATGAAACAGTTGGAGAAATATATATTACTTTATGTTATTTCTTTGACTGTTTTGTCCATGTTTGTTTTGCTGAAGATGCTAAAAAAAAAACCCACTCCTTTATCTAGACTTTAATTAGCACTTTCTTATTGAAGTGGAAATCCTTCTATATTTAGAATTGGTATAGCAATCAAAATTTGCAAAGGTGTTGTCTGTTGAGCATGGTACTTTTTCCCCCATGCTGCTGTCTCCGTCTTAGCACATTATAGGGCCGTCCTCCCTGAAGGAACAGACCCGGAGCACTCACATTTCCATGTGCTCACCTCTCCTGCTTTTTTGGCTGCTCGGAACATCGTGGGATGCCTCCTGTGCCTGCAGTGCCTGGAACCTTGTGTGATGATCAGGACTCTAGAGTCCATCTGCAGCGCTGTGAGAGCCACCAGGTGACCTGGCTGTCAGGTCGCCACTCCTCCGCTGTCTCCCTTGGCTGTGGCTCCTGGATTATGTTCTTCTTATTCCACAGCACATGGATCTGTCATTCTGGGAAGAGCAGTTTTGTGTTTGGATTAGGCGCAAACAAGATCTCTCAGTGTGTGCTTCGTGCAGAGACCTGCTTCTGTCTGTCACAGTAGGTGCTGTTCTTTGGGGGTCTGCTTACTCCCCCAAGCCACTTGCACCATTGTCTCTGCTATGGTTAAATCTCCCTTATCTTGCGGAGAGGCACATCATAAATATCTTTAAGGTTCCATGGCTAAGTCGGATAAGGCAGTTTGCTTTGGATGAGAGAAAGAAATGAGAAGTCAGCCAGAGAAAAGTTCTCTCATGACTTTTTCCTATTACTTGGTATAACCAGTGTATTTGAGTCTTCTGATGTTACTGGTGTTCAACTGGGATATAAATTTTGTTAAGCCAACATTTTAAAATGAGACATCATTTCAAATTTGAAGCCTCTACCCCTTTTTGGCTTATAGCAAAACCAATTCCAACTGTGGTGTTAAACTTAAAGATCATGGTACACATTGACGTGATACCTGAAGATAGTTTCATGAAAGTTGAACTATTATAAAAAATTGTGTTAATGACTTACAGTGTGGATAATGGGATACTTTTGATTATGTGATGATATTTAATGTATAATCAGTATATTTTGCTTTTGGTATAAGTTAAGAATAAAAGTATGTTTTTTCATATGCTTTGTACATCTTAGCATGGATATTCTGGCCTCCTTCTGTTGGGGTCTGGTGTCATGGGTGGCTTTGAGAGGGACTTGGGGCAGAACCTGTCTAGCTCAGAGCAGCCCAGACCTCCTGAGATGAGCAATGAGACTTCTTTGCTTGGCAGGTTAGGGAAGTGAACTGCCCTGGAAATCTGACTTCTGATTTAGCATCACCCTTCCCCTCCCACTTGCTTGCTGACTCACCTGAAAAAACAATCACACTTAAAATAGGCACTCATCAGTCATTTCGCAGATCTGGGAAAAAAGTGTTTCAGTTTTAAATCTGCTGTAGTAAAGTAGGCTTCTGTGCATCTTTGACAAGTTAGAAAACCAGATGTGATTTTCCACAACTCTGAGTAGTATTTAAGTAATACCTGACTTAATTTTAAGATCTTATGGATGGCTTAAGATTTTTTTCTCTGTAGCTACAGCCCACGGGGCCTTCACAGGGAGTTAAGAAGCCAAGTCTGTTTCTTATCCTTGCTGCTCAGTTTCCCAAGGGCAGAGGCTTCTCAAAGACCTGAGAGGATCGCTAACCCTCCTGGGCTCACTTGGAGGTCGCTAGCAGAAACTGCAGGCCTATGGAAACTGCACAGTGCTCATTTATTGAGCCTACCAGGACAAGTTTTTGTTAAGTCAGAAAAAAGCAATTAGTCTATTTACAGGAATCAGTATAATTTGCATTCAGCCTGGGCTTATGATAGGAAATGACTCCATAATGCAGTCCACTCAGTGTGTCGAACTGACCTTTGTGGTGAGGGCAGAAGGCTTGTTAGGTTGACCGAAGAGGCTCTGGGGGAGAGAAATGTAGTTTGCTAGCTACTGACCAGTTAAGGGAAGCACAGACTCTGGCACTTTGCTAAACTGTGAAGTACAGTAGTACAACAAGTGAGTCTGTACTGCTATCCAGTAACTGCCACTAGGCCTGAGGCCAGTTTGCTTAGCACTCACCCTCATGTGCTAGGACAGCACTGTGCCCAACAGAGGGCTGTTAAACATTTCAATTCTAAGGAAACGCCTAACTTCCTTAGGGAGGAAATTTGGGTTTTCTGGGTGGAGTCCCTTCCCTCACAGGAAACAACCAACAGTGATCTAAGACTTCACCTTGGGCTTTGTACTTCCTTGGGTCTGTAAATCTTGCCAAGGAGGTAGGGTATATGGCCTTTGCCATCTTGTCAAGTTAGAATATCATGCTCACTGTGGTTTTTGATCGCTCCTATATTACACAAATGAGCCTCCCTTCCTATAGGACCCATATGAAAAAACGGAGAAATGGTGGTGGCTTCAGCTCAGTGTTGCAGGAAGAGTTCTAAGGGCCTCTGCCAGAGTCTGCATTGGTCTTGAATCTGCCTTCCGCATAGCTAATGTGGTATGACAAATCACATGATCTAGATTAAGATAAAGATGATTTTACATAATATGTCGTAGTGTCACTTATATTGAGTGATGTTTTTATTCAGTGACTTGATGGGGAAAATTCCAGAAAAAAGGACAAAGACCAAAAGTAATGAAAAACAGTGGAGGGTGGAGCTGAGATCATGCAGATAGTTATACACTACTCAAATTTTAAAACGTGTTTTAGAACCTAATAAATTTCCCTACAGAATATGTGTTGACCTTTTTAAAATAGGTCAGTGGAACAAGACATGCAAAAATGGTTATGTTAATTTCCTGCTCATTATATAACTTGGGGAAAGAAAATTCTAATGGCCAAACAAACCTTTTTGTGGTGAAAAGTGATTTTTATGGTGATCATTGCTTCCCTTCAGTGGAATTGCTACAGGACTACAGAGGGAAGGAGGAGGTGGAGAGAGTGGGAGAGAACCATTAGGTTAGTGATATCATCTTCTACACTCCAAGGACCAAAGGCATTAGGGATTAATTTATTACTGTGTTTAATAGGGGTCTGTGGATATTTTATTTTCACTGTTTCAGTTATTTGAATTGAGTAAGACAGATGACCTGCTTTTAGTTCCAGCTGTAGGAAATGTGTATTTTCTCCATCTTAGAAAGTAGGTGTGAAAGTGTCCCATGATGGCTTGTCCTAACCAGAGTGCCCGGCTACCTGCATGTGGTGACAATTAACTGCATTTACTTTGGAGGGGCTAATGTTGAGTCTCAACAGATGATTTACTCCATTCCCCCTGCTGAGTAACACCACTTAGGACATAGTCATCTTAGAGGAAGTAGCCAGAAGCAGGTGTGAGCTGAGTAAATCCCATTTCTCTGAGAAGAGTGTTTTTCAGCGGATGCTCATGATTGGGTGATTATCTGAGGTGCTTACAGGGTGGGAGGCTTAAAGTGCCCTTCTTGAGTGCAGGAAGGGCTGTCCCTGTTCCATCTGCACTCCTTTGCCTGGGTTCCATGGTTTCAGGTGCTGAGCAGGAGACCTGTGGGAATTGTCTCCATGGCATTGGGGTGGTTGCTGCTAGTTCAAGCTCTATCCCTACTTTGCCTGGTACGGCCCATTCCTGAGATCAGTTCAAAGGAAGGTAAGTTAATTTTTACCAAGATTTTAACAATTTCCTTCTATTGTCACAATTTAATAAATTACTAAAATTTGCCCAAGGTTCTGTGTATTGGTGATGGCTGAGGGTTGCTATAGCAGATTTAGCATGTCTATCAATAAAAAACGAATAGGCGTATCCAAGGGGTTCTTGGAGTAGTGTTGAGTTGAAAGTGATGGTTTTGTTAAGAGAGAAGAAAATGTAAGGTGCTGTGACACTGACTGAAAAAAGCACCAAAGGCCCTGGGCCAACTCACAAGAGCTGTAACACTGCGTGTTCACTGGAACACCATCTCTGCAAGCCCGTAGTAGGCCATTGCTCTGGACAGTGCTGCCTACAACTGGTAACCGGTGACTGCCAACGCTGATGCTGTCCAGATAAAGCAGCCAGCCTTTTGTGGATATGTAAGCTCTCTCATTTCCCCCTGTTTGCAAATAAACCCCATGACTGTTGTTCATGTAGCCTTGCAATTGTGCGTGTGAGTAAAAACCCATAGGCCATGACCTGTATCGGGCACTGTCCTCTAATAGGCTATAGCCCCTGTTGCTATAGCCCTGGATTCTTGGTTTGTGGCCTTTCGGCCTTTAGGGGCTTTTTGGGGGCTCTCTGGCCTCGGGCCCTCCTCTGGCCCGTGTCTCAGTCAGAGCCTCCTCCCCTACCCTCCTGTTTCAGCACCAATGCATCTTGAAATACCAGGCCCAAAGAGAGCAATTTCCCCATATGTACTCTGCTGCCCACAGGGCTGGTTCTGCCTTTTTTATCCTTTGAGTTGTGAGTTGAAACTTAAGAGGACTGTTGCCTACTCTTTTAAGTGGCCAGGGTGTCTTTGGGACTTTGTATGTCTTAAGTAACTTAAATCTTTATGAGTGAGGCAGGACTTAAGTAAACTATTACCTAAGGAAGAGTACGAGAACAATAGTAAGTCTGAAATGCAGTATTTGTGATTCAAAAAAATTTTAAAATAGGTGGCTTTTGTCATTAAATGTAGTAAAACAGAGAAGTGGAAAGTTTGACCTTCCAGCCCCCCAGGGCTGCCACTTGCACACCGACTTCACACAGAGAAAGTGTCTTCTCTTGTCCTCTCACTTTGTGAAGGCTGTAATAGGATCCTGGTCTTTGGTTCCCAAATGAGGAGCTTAGATGGGGATTCCTTAAAAGCCTGAAAAAGCTGCTGGGGGCTCCAAGACTCCTCCTTTACCAGTCTGCCCTCATCACTGAGAACCGGTCCTGTGCCTTCCTGGCGCTACACCAAAATGGGACAAGTCCCCAGGAGTGATTATAAAATAAGCCTACCCCAACAGTAATGGTCTCCTCCCTTTGACCCCCTCCTGCCATCAGGTCAGGAGTCTCTCTGGCAATCAACCTGCACTTGCTAACCTTCAGTCCAATGTGTCCGTGATTATTCATCAATCACTACAACACAAGAACCCAGCTGATTGGCAACAATGAGAGACCTGTGGGGAGGTTAACAATGGCAGCCTTTATCTTGATTTTGCTTCTTCTGTCCCAGACCTGCTGGGCCTCTTCTGACCATTTCCTGTGGATTCTCAGCAGGAGGTGCCTTAGACTTGTGATAGGCTTTGGGCCAACCTCGTGTGGCTGGGAATTTACTCACAAGAGGATGAGTAACTTTGGGTTCTTGATTTGGAAACTTTGTTCTTCCCTTTTTCTGTATTGCACACTAGTTGTATTAAAGTCTATTAAAGGTCTTACACACTACAGGATCTTTTATCTTGATGTGGTGGATGGCAGAACCTATTTAGAACAGACAAGTTTGAGGGTTCTGAGGTGCCCCTCACCCTGCCATATAAAACAACCACTCATCAATCAGATACCAGAATTTGACGTGTATCAAGCAGGTCCAGATGGTATTGCAAAGAATCATTTTCTGTTAGATAGCAAACCCTGCGATGTTCCTTCCTGGCTTCTGCCAGCTAAAAAGCTTGGGCTAGGGCTATCTGTGTCTCCTCAGTACATCAAGTTCCCTTGGTAGTTAAATAGATAAAAGTATTCTGCCATGTGCAAACATTTTTATTTGTATGAACCATTACTGATTAACTTTTGTGGTGAAGGGAGTTTGGCAGAGATATAAAATCCATCCTTTTTCTGCAGTCACTGTACAAAGCTATAATTCTCAACCTCCTGAATCAGCCCTCGAAGTTCCTTTCTCAGATATTCTGTTCATTGGTTCTTTCTGCCAGCAAATAAAATGTTCAGTGCCTCTTTGAGAAATGGTGTAAGTCCTCTTGCTGTCTTGCCTTCTTTCTTATATCCCCATTCACCAACATCATTTTTTAAACCAGTGCACAGTTCTGGTGTCATATGTCCACCATGCATTCATCCCTCCCTGTATAACTATCAACATCCTGGCTAGTAACACCACAATTTAAATCATCAAGAGCACTGGGAATTCACATTTAATGGCCTAGCACTCCATTCCATCTCCTAAATTCATGCCTTTAGGCTGAAAGATGTTTCTGTGGAAATATTCTGAGTAGCATTTAAAACATTATCTTGGGGTCTCCCTGGTGGCGCAAGTGGTTAAGTCTCAGCACTGTGACGCTATCAACAGCCACTGCAGCATGAGTTTGATCCCTGGCCTGGGAGCTGACCCACATGGCACAGCAGACCTTTCCTGTTTAGCCCACTGCTCCCCTCAGCAGTGTATTTTTTTTAAGAATTTTTATTTATTTATGCATACAAGAGCTGGGGGTACAGGCCAGAGGTGTGGGGGGTGAAAGGATTCACCACAGAGAGCAGGGAGCAGAACAGATTGACTGACTGAAACACACTGCTGAGGGGAGCAAACGGGCAAGGCAGGAGAGGTCTGCTTCACCATGTGAGTCCCCTCCCTGGCCGGCAGCAGGGATCGAACTCGTGCTGCAGTGGCTGCTATTTGCTTCATAGTGCATTGCTTAACCCACTGTGCCACCAGGGAGGCCAAAACCCCAGTTTTTGTATGCATAAATAAATAAAATCAATCTTTTTTTCTTTTTTTAAAAAAGGAGGTCACTGGTAAAACTAGCAAGTTCACATTTACTTAAATCTCTCAGATTGATCCCTAATAAGCACAGCAAGAAGGAAAGCAGGGCTACTGGCCTGGTAGGGAGACTGGAGACAGGAGAGCATGTGCACAGTTGGTATGTTAATCCAAAGAGCAGGTACAGTAAACCCACTAGGGATTCCAGATTCTGCCCATTTTCCAGCCTATCTGTAGACCTACAGTAAGGTTCTAGAAACAGAAGATTCAGAAAAACCTGCCTGATCCCAAACCCCTGATGTCTTGGCAGTCACCCAGCAACACTGGGCTCTCACCTAATAGAAACCAGCTCGTGCCAGAAAGTTGATCTAGTCTTTTTGGTGTCATTTCATTCTTGAGTGAAATGTAATTCACAAGCAATTCTGGAGCAGAGAGAAAAGTGGTCTAGTTTTCTAGGTAAAACACAAACTGATTTTTATAAAATCTTTTACAACTTAAATGTTAAATGAAAATGTTGGTACAAGAATTTATGGAAACTAACATGCTTTAAAAGATTATATACTAAATACATTAAAAGAGACTATTTTATTTGGAGAGCTGTCAGTTGGACCCTCCAAATTTTAAAGGAGGGAGGAGGTCCCTCTAGAGCAGGGAGGAGGATGTGGGGAGAAGGCACAAGATGTACAATGAGCAGGGCTAGGAAGTGCCCCCTTCATCCCTGGAAACTTCTGAAGTTACCCAGTTCCTTAAGCTCATTGTCCACAGTTACGATGACTTTGTATTATTAGATGATAATTAAAAAGATTAATTTTATTCCATTTCCTCTCTCTAAGTGGTGGTCAGTTCCAGGCAGACACACAGAAGCCCTTCTTTAAAGTGCACTTAATAAGTTTTCTGAAAGTTTTAGGGGGAAAGTCCATTTCTGATTAGAACATATTTTGAAGAGTGTGTAATGTGTCCTGGGACGTGCAGCTCCAAGTGCAGAAGCTGAAGTGTAATCCCCTCCATTTCCCTGTCTTCTAGGGGTTTCCAGAGAAAGGCAGCCAGCTGACTGCCATGGCCTTGACCTACCAACACCAGGAACGATCTCGTTCCCCAGGACCAAGGAGTCCACTGAAGACATATCTGATGACCAGGAAAGGTGAGCTGTTGCTGTTTCTGTGGAACTGGGTAAGCTGTAGTTTCAGCGTGCACTCAGAAATTTTTCTTTCAGAAGGAATATTCCACTTTTATTTCATTGGAGAAACAATGCTACTTTTTTTAAGGGAGTTGTCCAGATTAAAGAACTATGGGCAGAATGAAGCTCTAATCTAACTGCTGCTGTCATCCTGTGGCTAGGAGAAAGCCTGTGACTTTGGCCTCTGTACTGTGATGTAGTGTTAACTGAGGCAAATCTGGAATCTGTCACTTTTTCCACCTCTTACCCCAAAAAGGTGTGAACTGTGACGAAGCAGTCTGGCATCGCATAAAGCCTGAAGGTCACCGCTAGAAGAAATATCCCTGAAGGACATTCAGGGTGATTCTGGGTGTCCAGGAAGCTCTGGTGGGAGAATCACAACTCCTGGAACTTGGGCTTCTTTCCAAAGAGACACCTGAGGGAGCAGGGCCCCATGACCCAGAAGGGTGAGCTTGAGACTGGACTGTGTGCCAAGTATAGTTTGACCTGGAAAGCATTTGGTAGAACTCCTCATGGGCTGTCTTCATTCTTGAGAAGTGTCCTCTACTTCTTGCAATGTGAGGGTACCTCAGAGTCCCTGGAATTGCCCTCTGCCTTCCTGGTTCTCTTGGGTCTCTAGTGTGGAGCCTGGAGAGAAACCTAGCTCATAGACACCTCACCAGACCTCAGAACTCTCTGTAGGCCTCTGTCCCACTCTGTGTAGTGGCACACTTGTATCTTGTTCAGGGAGTGTGACCCCATGAACTGTGCTACTGACTGGACTGTCTGTCAGCAGTGTGACCTTGGTGTCGATGGTCACCTTTGGGATGCTGGGGGCACCCAAACTGCACCCCACTGCTGTAAGCTCTGAGTCATACCCCCAGAGTCTCATTCTACATCTCTGTCTAGCAGGGACCCTGGTGGTCACTTCAGCTCCTTAGAGCCACATTCCACAGCCCAGCTCGCACATCTGTGACGGGACCTCCACAAGTCCTTACAAAGATGAAAGAAAACCACATCCTTAGTCAATGTTTGCCTTTAGCATCTCTGCTCTGGGACCTACTGTGTCTGTTTGTTTACATGTTGTTACCTTGGTTTTATTAAAAGACCTAAAGGTAGCAAAGGCAAAGAGAGTTCAGTGACCATGGTCCCTAGTCTGCCACATGATGGCTGGAGATGCCTTTGTCCTTGTCATGTCACTGCTGCTATAATTTGCTGATATGGGCCATTGGACTTTTCATTCCAATTCCCCAGCTCCTGTGACTCCCACAGCCCCAGTGTTGGCATGACGTACACGTCTCCATTATCAGCCAGAGAACTGCAAGGATTATCCCATAGACCTCCGGAAGGAGGGAGAAGGTAAATGGAGAGAGGTCATTGGCTTCATCAGAGTTTTTTAATCTCTATACCGCTACATCTTGTTCGTGAATGTCTACAACCAGGTTCCTGGATGCCATAATCAATGTCGTTGGTAACAAGATCCCCATTTCTGAAATTGGGGCTCTTGGAGATTTCCTGAGTGACATAAAGCAGATAGTGACTAGTCTGGTTTATTGACACTGCAGAAATGCAAGAGGATTTGTTAGCTGTCCTGTGCCAAATACCATAGAGTTAAGCTTTAAAAATGTGTGTATGTGTAGGGGGATGTTTGTATGTGTGTGATTTTTTTTGTGTGTGTGTGTATATATGTATAGCACTGGGCTTATTGTGAATTGGAAATAAAGTTTCAATAATAGTTAGACAGAGTTTACTAGAGCCAAGATGGGAGCTTTCAAGTCCATTCAGGAGTTATGGAGGAGGAGAGAGCAGTCTGAAGACACCCCCTTTCTTCTCCGGGTGCACTGCAGACAGTAGCACTAGTGTCAGTGCCCTGCATGCCCTCTCCTCCCCCCACCTCCCGTTCTCCCAGCCTCACCTGCCCAGATGAAGACTTCATAGACTGAGATAGACAGCAAACGAATATTATATCATATATTGGATTTGTGTGCATTTTGGTGACCAGAAATATCCGCTTCTTAAGGGTAAAACCTGTGGCAAGTCTGTCCATCATGGTGTTAACCACCTGAGATTGCTAGAAGCTTCCCGTCTGTTGACGAGGAACAAGCGGGATTCCACTGTGGGTCTCTGAGGGTTCTAAATTCTTACTGGGTTGGTGAAGATTGCATGTACAAATTCTTTGAAGATATCCTTATTGATCCACTCCGCAGAGCTACCAGAAGAATCCTGGCTCCCAGTGGGTCACCAAACCAGTGCCCAAGCACAGGGGGGTGCCAGGGTTGACACCTGCAGGGGGGTGGGCCACACATGGAAAGAACCATCACCCTATTGCTGGTTCCTTCCATGCAGCTTGGAGAAGGCACAGTGCCCTAGTGTTCCCACTGATAAGTAATGCTCACAAAATCTTTACCTAGTAAACAATTAAGAATAGTAAAAATAAAAAGGGGGGGGGGAGGTGTCCAACAGATTTTACTCTAAGAACTGTTCTGATAAATACCAACTTTGAATTAGCTAATTTGGTAGGAACATGGGGTCATTTGCATTCAAAATGTAATTATTCTTGATGATGGTGTGTGATCTTTTGTCTCCAATCCCTTCTCCTACCATATGACCCAAACTATCTGTTTACAGCCAGAATGGTTTGTGTATACATTTCCTGACCTCTAAATCTGTAAGCGTCTTAATCTAAAAGCATCAGCTTTTCCATGTCTTGGAGAATCTTAACAATTTATAAATTTAACTTTTGTAAGTGCATTGTAAAATGTTCTGGGAATACCATTGTCCCAGCCCAGTGGCAAGAGAGCAAAGAAATCTGCATAGACTTGAACTCTATAAAGCAAAGTGCAAAAATTTGCTGCCTTCAGATAAACCAGCCTTTCAACTCTCACTAATGACCCAGGAACTGAATAAATAGAATTTCAACAGTGGGTTACCAGCCTTTCCATCTCCACAGTGCCTTCTTCCAAGAGGAAGGATTAACCCCAAGCATTTGCCTTCCTCTGTACATAGAAAGAATCAACATATCTTTAAGTAAAAATAACTTAGGAGCAGAAGCCCTATCATGAATAATTATATTTTTGACATCAGTGACTCACTGTTCCTAGCTATATAAAGAAAACTCAAACGTGTATTTGTTAGAACAGTTCTCACAGAGTAAAATATATCGGGCTGCTTCCTGAGTTGAAATCCTCACTTTGATGAACAAACTAATTCCAACTATCACTGAGATTTTTATCTCTGCCAACACTTTGGAAATAGTGATGGGGTAGTTGAAATCCTCCAAAGGAACTTAGTAGTAGAATTCTGAGTGACAGTAGTGTAAGTGATTAGTTGGGGTAATAAAAAGAACCAACATAGGAAAAAGTGAAAGGTTCTTTTATCTTACAAACAGTCATTTAAGAATCAACTCCCAGAAAAGCAATTTTCTGCTTACTTGCCTAGTTTGTTTTAAATCTTTTTGCATATGAGGACCCTGCAGTTCCAAGGACTTCAGATTCATTAATATCAACTTAATGTTAAGCCACAGAAATGTTCCTCTGTGCCAATTAACCATAAAGGGAGTGTTTGCTTTGTCCCCAGGGAGCTGAGTCACTCCAGGCTCCCTGGGGTCCTGTCCTTGGCTATGGAACTTCAAAAAGGAAATGGTGAAAGGCCACTCTGGGCAGGGGCAGACAGCTCCCCCAGGCCAGCCCTCTCTGGGTCATCACAACTAGTCCAGAGCTAATCCAAGATAAGTG
The DNA here is from genome assembly GCA_019455555.1 of Galemys pyrenaicus. NCBI lineage: Eukaryota > Metazoa > Chordata > Mammalia > Eulipotyphla > Talpidae > Galemys > Galemys pyrenaicus. The sequence goes on along the minus strand of JAGFMF010011868.1, from coordinate 6,256,588 downwards.
CTCCGCTCCACCCATGGGCAGAACAAAATGCTTTCATCCTCTTTTGCTCCACTTAAACAATTAAATGACTCAAGTGCTAGGTGGGAGGTGAATGTGTGAAATGTCAGCACAGCAGCCCTCAGCTGAGGACACTTTAATTAACACAAGTGCTGCAATGGACAATTAACACGTCTGTGAAAATGGCCTAAATCCTCCTTGTTGAGCCCAGGGAAGAATCATCCTTTCAAACAGCACCCTCCCATATATCATGCTGTTCAGAAAAGGTTTTTGAACTCTCCAGGAAAAATCCCTTTGCTGTGCTGTCCTGTTGCACCTGGGAGTGCCCACCTGAGGGGTTTTTCACACTCAGCTTCAAGAAAAAAAAGGGAGTTCCTTTTAGGAGCTTGACTATGTGTTAGGTGTTTTATAGATGTAGCTCTTGGAATCACCTGGATGAATTGGGCAATGCAGTGTCTGGGAGCATAGTCAGCCAGGGTCATTTGACCCAGGGCCAGGTGCACAGTAGGTAGCGCTCAAGGCTTTGGGGTGCCCCACATGGGCAGAGTTAGACTGAGCCTTTCCTTAGCTTGGCCTGCTGGAAGATCAAGGCAGAGTTGCCTTTAAGTTTGGCAGTAGGATGTGCACAATTCCAAAGCTGTCCTTTTCTATTTTTTCATGTTCTCATTCCCTGGCCTTCAGAAGACAAGTATAGTTAATGATAGAAAGGCAATCTCTGGAATTATTCAAGTTTAACAGAGTCCTTCACTTAGTAACCTTTAACGATCAAAATAGGACTTCTTTCAGTAGTGTCCTCATCTGCCCCCTGGTGGCAGCTTCCTGTATCAAAAACCAGGCTTGTAAAAATAGGGTTTTATCTGGTGGAAGCCTTATTCAAGTTAAAATGTGTTCTTCAGATTCCAGAGACAGTCAAGAGAGGTTAAAAAAAATAAAAGCAATGTTATAGGGCTAAATGCATTTTCCTGGGAGAGGGGAACCTGGACTCTCAGAATGAGAAAAAATACGGGCTAACACTCAGTACAAGGCAGTCCTTCTTGGGGGCACAGGGTGAGACCTCAATTCAGGACCATTTACTTCTCTACAGTGGCTCTTTCAGGATTGCTGGTGGCTCAGTGGATACAGACAAGGGTATCTCCAGCTCCGAGGCATGTAGGAGAGTGATTAGTAGCATCAGAACAAAGGTCTGTCACCCTAGGGAGCACTGGGCACACCAAGGGAGACTTGGAGCTGTTCCCGCTACATCTTGAGGTCTGGAGGGACTCCTCTAGGATGCACTGTGGGCACTGCTGCTGGTTCTGGGTATATGCAGGAAGTGTGCACAGACAGTGCCCCTTTGCCAAGGTGCCTCATTTCCCAGGGTCTCTGCGATCTCATCTTAAAAAGTCACTGTACTTCCCTCTCCACTGTGCGGTGGAGGTCATATGGGAAAGGACTGATGGAGCACCTGCTTCGCGTATGTGATCCTCGCACTTCCTTCCCCACAGAGTGCCAGGCCCAGGAGGAGGTGAAAGAATTGTCACAGAGGGGGTTCTCAAGAGCCAATGTGAGCAGTTGGAACAGAGCTGATGCAGCAGGAAGGCGTAGAAGGGAGGCCTACAGTTTCAGCAAAGGCCCCTTTGCTCTCTGCACCTGGTTGGTGGGAGGTCTGGAGGGAGCAACAGGGAGCAAGAGGCTGTCTTAATAGTAAGGTGGGAACTCTGTTTCCATGCACATTTCAAAACAAGTCCCCAAGTTGGAAAAAAATATATTAAAAAAATCACAGAAGCAACTTTCTCTTCATTGGTATGTCAGCTGTTGGGGCACAAAGGGAATCATCCTTTTCTTCTCTGTGTTTTTCTAGGTTGGGGAAAAAAATAACCAGACATACTGATATGAGAAAAAAAAAAGTCATAGAGAAGTTTAATAACATGTATACATCTGTTTACATGGCAGAGACCCACGTGACTTTAGATGCCACTTTGTATTAGCTTAGCTCAAGCAAGGGAAGTTGCAGGAAAGAAAGAAAAGTCAGAAAAGGAGTTTACTGGGGTAAACAAAGGTGCTTGTGCCTTTACTTTTGAAAATACTGACAGTAGATCTTCCTGGATGAGGCCCTCATAGAGAGAAATTTATAAGTCAATATCAAAAGCAACTTTCACCCAGCCTCCAGAACCCCTCCCATAAGTACAGCTCTTGCCAAAAAGACATATTTTGTAGGGCAGATATTTGCTTCTCTACACATCCAATGTGTGCTTAATTTATGAGTGAAAAAATGAATCTGAAGGTCTATCACAGGATGACCAGGAATAAAACTATTATCAGTAATTTAATCAGTCCCCATTGATTCCCACACCTGTAGGTGTACCCAGGTTGCCTGCTCCCTGTCCTTGTCCAGCGAGATGCCCATCACAGCAGACGTCCAGGCTCACTGTCTCTGCAGCCCTGCGGCTGAGGGAATGCGTGTAGGTAGGTAAGGCCTTGGAGGGAGCATTGGCATCGACGTCTCATGGGGATCTCCCCTGCGCCAGGTGCTCAGCAAGGCACCCAGGCACAGGCAGTTCAATCCCATTCTGCCCTTGGGGAGGCCGTTTCCATTCAGTTTTCTTGGCAAGGGATTAGAGAATAAACTGCAGCCCACCTGCCCCATAATCTCCAGTTGGTGGGGGTCTCAGAATTTGGAACCTCTATTTGAATCCAAAACCTGTTTCCTTACCCACTTCTCCAGGAACCCCCAAACTTGACAATGTATCAGATTCACCTGGAAGACTAATGAAAACCCAGATCCCTGCCCCCACCCCCAAGATTGTTGAGACTTGGAGGGGGCCCCCAAATCCAAGTGCAAGGTGCCCCACTCACAGGGAAATGCTTCAGATTTCCTCCTAACATGAGGAAATATACTCATTAGTGATCTTCCAAAAAGTCCCACATGTTGCTTGAAACTTAATTCCCAGTGTCCCTTTAAGTTGAAGAAATTTTAGAGTTCCAGCTCAAGTTACATTCATGATCTAAGGAACTTTAAAACACCTCTGAGACTATTTAAATGGTGTGAGTGGGCTAAGGGCTGCAGCATCAGTATTGAAAACCATGCAGAACTAAGGCCGATAGGGTTCTAGTGGGATGATCATGTATATTTAACTTCTTTCATTTAGTTAATTCCTACTTTGGTGATTTTTTTAAATGATGTTGTAACTTTATGATTTTCAGTGTGTTTTTTCCTATTCAGGAACATTTCAGCTGTTTTAGAAGGTCAGACTTCAAATAATTTGACCATAGTAGGTTTGATAATGGATTGGTTTCAGAGAAGCAGAAGTCCTATGTTTTCTTCATGGACATACCCAGTTGGGGAAACTTCCAAAACTAAATTGACATGGCCAGCTTGTCACACTCAGAACGTATTTGTAAAGGATCCTCAGGAACATGACCTTAGATTAAGTTTCTCCAGCTTTTGTTATCATGGTATATTAGTATGTTAGTTCCGTGATAGTAAACAGTAGAGTTAATATTTAAGTCTGACTCAGTATTGTCCTGGAAAACGAGGGAAGTTAGGGCCCCACATTCTTGTGCGTGCTGGGCTGCCTGCACAGGCTGCAGACATGTGCCTCTGCTGGCACGGCCCAGGTGTGCACTCCCAGAGCCTGCGGCCCCAGGCCTGTGCAGCCTCAGACTGAGTGAAGCTGAGCTAAACCAGAGACTGGGGCTTAAAGGAGCTTAGGCAGGAATGGCTTTGCTTGAAACAAAACAGAGCACCCCTTTCCCTTTTACCTTGCCATGCCCTCCTGCTCTTCAGAGCAGGGACTTTCCAGGAAGGGCCCCCATCAAGCGGTGTGTGTTTTGGCTGCAGTTAGGGCTTCAGCGGAGGCAGTCCTTGTGCCAAAGGCAGTGCCCAGCTTATTGCTCACAGGGCTCGGCATAGTGCCAGGGCTCTGCGTGGAGCCAGGCCTCAGTGGACTGTTTTCTTTAGCATGATTTTGGACATTTCAAACATCTACATGAGTGCAGAGAATAGCATCACCCTTGAGCACGTCCTCAGCGTCAGCGGTTTCCGACTGTCTGCAGTCACCAGTTGTTTGTTCCCTGCAGATGCGGCAGGATGAAGCTGGCTTCTCTGGACCTCAGAGATGGGACTAGTGCTTTCCATGGCCACGTTCACACTGCCCCTTTGGGTACATCCTGGCTTTTAAACTTCCGTGTCTGTGGCAAGGAAGAATCGGGGTGAAAGAATTCACTAGAGAGAGTGGAGGACAGAAAGGAGGAATTTATTGAAATACACTGCTGAGGGGAGCAGCTGGTGAGGTCGTTTGCACTGGGAGAGGGTCTTGGGGCTCCGTTCATACTCGGGCATCAGTGATTGCCTGGGATACCTGGTCTTAGGCTCCTCAAGATCATGGTTATTAGCTCAATGGCCTGGTTCCCATGGCAGCCCCATCCACGCCCTTTATCCATTCAAGCCAAACAAACTTGCCTGCTGGACAAGGAGCAGGGCCTTAGTTCTTAACCTTAATGATAGTATGACAGTGTCTTTATTCATCTTCACGTCAATAGGACAAATAGCCTACCTGGCCCTTTGGTTTGTGGCTCCTCCCACTTTCACCTGCATCTCTGGACTTGGGACACCTCACCCCCATCACTTTAGAACTTAACATTGAGTGTTCATGCCAATGGTAGTCTATTTTGCATTTCAGACACTATAAAGGAGGGAAAAAGAAAAGACAAAATGCAGGGCCCATTATCCCAATCCCAAGCAGAAGCATATCCCAAGGGCACACACACACATCTTTATTCCTGCCTGTTAGAGAGCCAGGTGGTATTAATTGTGATGGGGGAACCAATTGGGGTGAGGCCATGGCACAGGGGTGAAAGAATTCATTAGACAGAGTAGAGAACAGAAAAGGTGGATTTATTGAATACAATGCTGAGAGGATTGTCAGGTAAGACAGGAGAGGTTGTCTGTACCCCCCAAAGAGCCTCAGGCTCTCATTTATAGCCTGTTAACTGCTGGGATGTCTGGTCTTTGACTTTGACCTTCGATATAAATGTGCCTTGGCCCTACTTCCACATTCCTGATCAAGGCCTTATGGCTCATTCCCATAGCAATCTTATTAGTCCTTTATATATTCAAACCTCCCAACCTGGCTGCTGGGCAAAAAGTAGGGGCTTAGTTTTTTGTTTTTTGGTTTTTTTTAAAGATTTATGTATTCATGCATACAAGCACTGGGGTACAGGCCAGCGGTGTGGGGGGTGAGAGGGTTCACCACAGAGAGCAGGGAGCAGAACAGGCAGATCAAACGAAGTACACTGCTGAGGGGAGCAGCGGGCACAGCAGGAGAGGTCTGCTATGCCATTTGGGTCCCCTCCCTGGCCGGAGGCAGGGATCGAACTCGTGCTGCGGTGGCTACGGTTTGCTTCATAGTGCGTTGCTTACCCCACTGCGCCACCAGAGAGGCCCCCGGGGCTTAGTTTTTAAACCTGAGTAATGATACCCTGACATTAACCTTAATGTTACTGCAGGTAGTCTTCTCTTCATGCAGAATCAACTATCTCATCTTCAAGACTCCTGAAGTCTCAGGGCCTGTTTTCACTTTTTCTCTAGAGATCCATGTGAATCATGGGCTATTTGTGAGTACGGGGAAGCCCCACTGTCCTCTCTCCACTCTGACAGGGACGGAAGAGGACATGGAATTAAGAAGCTTATGCTCAACAGCCACCTGTGAGAAGGTATTCCTGGTCTCAGGCCACTGTTGCATCTGGGGGAATCTGACTTTCCTCCGTGTGTGTGTACAGCTCATAAAAGTCTCCTTAACTACTCAGAGGTTGATCAGACATGGCTTCTGATCTTGTGTGTTGTGTCAGTAAAGCAAGTGTAAGTTTTGAAGCTGTAATTCTGTTGTGACCAATTAGGATGTAGGGGTAGAGGGGGCTTCAATACAAGCAAGGCTCAAACCAAGGAAGGAAATTCTATTGTTGCATGCTAACACCACCTCCATTGTCTACTTCCAGAACATTTTGATACCCTAAAAAGATGCTTTCCTGTTAGCTTCTCTTTCTGCAGCATCATCCCTGGCAGCACCAATGGTGATGTTTTGCATGTCTCCACCATCACACCATGGACTACTAGTGATCTCTTTACTATACATATAGAGTTATTCGTGCCCTTAAATCCAACCAGATTAGACAGTGAATTCAGAAAACTATCTTAAGATTCCTACCTCCAGAGTCTTAAATATATAACCTGCTATGCTGATGCCTCAAAAACACAGGATAGATAGTGCCTCTTTTCTGCTCAAGCCATCTCATTCAGTATGAAATTCAAAGTCCTCTGCACCCCTCAAGACTCCATCTCGTTTCCACGTACTGTATCTTTCCCTTGCCCTTGTTGAGCCATCTGGCCTCCCTGACATTCTCTGAGAACGTAAGCTCCACAAGAGGAAGAAGTATGTTTTCTCTCTTCCCTGATGCTTCTCTCAAGCCCAGAAATGCCTGGTGTATAGCAGAGGATGACTGCTATTCTCTGATTAACATAGTTACTTCCCATAGTTAACATAGTTACTTTCATTGTGTGTGTGTGTGTTTTATATTCTCCCCACAGAACAAATTGAAAACAACTAGTGAAACAGTGTCAAGAACTGTTCATAGGAAAATACAAGATTTACCAGATCACGGTAACCAGGCCCAGAGGTATGTCAATAAACCGTGACCGAAAACTACTTTTCTGGACATGTATGTAAGCTTACAAAGACTGCCCAGGTGCCAAAGTCAAGGCTGGTTGCTACCCCAGGCCAGGCATGGGGAGTGTTAGAAAATGTACCAGTGATGTGCCAGGAATGGAAAAGATCACATGGAGCACGTAACTTTGATAGGAAAAGAATGGTATTTTGAACCTAATTGGCAGATCAGACAGTATGACCAGCTTAACCAGAGTGTTGGGACAAACAAGATGGTGCCATATAATACTTAGTTATTGTCATGGTTGTGAAATTCAGGAACATATTGAACCTAATCAGAGTGAAGGTCTAGATACTACAGTAATTGGTAATTGGTTTCATGGTTATGAAACATATGGACTTAGAAACAGTAACCTTCGATGAGTCTTGACATGATTCTAAGTGGAATAAGCTATTCTCAAAAAGACAAATAGTGTCTGATTCCACTTACATGGTATATAATGAGTAGCCAGGTTCCTAGAGACAGAAAGTAGAATGGTGGGTACCAGAGGCTGGGAGAGAAGAATGGGGAGTTGGTGTTCAGTGAATGGCACAGTTTCAGATTTGTGGGAGGAAGTAAAAAGGGGATCTGTTCCACAACAATATGAAAATACTTAACCCTACTGAATTAGACAATCAATCAATTAGAATAAGCACAATTCAAAAAAATACTCACCCTCCTTCTAGATTCTTTTTTAAAGATTGATTTATTTATGCATACAAAAACTGGGGTATAGGCCAGAGGTGCAGGTGGTGAGAGGATTCACCAGAAACAGGTGGGAAGCAGAACAGGTGGATCTACTGAATACACTGCTAAGGGGAGCAGCAGGCGAGACAGGAGAGTCTGCTACACCATGTGGGTCACCTCCCTGGCTGGCTTGGGGCTCGAACTCTGCTGCTGCAGTGGCTGTGGATAGCTTCATAGTGCTGAGACTTAACCCCTTGCACCACCAGGGAGGCCCTACCTCCTTCTAGATTCTATAGTGTCTTGCTATTCTTGTGATCCTGGGCTTTACTCATCCTAGAAAACAATTAGCACTTTTTTCCTTTCTTCCATAAGGGAGAAAAGATTGTCAAATGTAGACATTTCTTTGTTCTTCCTCATTATTACTGCTCTGTTTCCATTTTCTTGGATGTAAGCAGTTCCATGACCCCAGGACAGTTACTGGTGACAGCTCACAACTATAATACACTTTTCCTCTTGTATGACCTACCCCAGTGTTCGTGGGCCAGTCAGGGCATCAGTGGAAATTGTACACAGAGACCTGTGACAAGGACTGCAAAGGGGAACTCTAAATGGTCCTCAACCTTGCCAGCCATGGTCAAGCCTGCACATCCCGTGTTCAGTGGGCTTGCAGTTACCACATGGGGACAGCGGTAGACGCTTCTGTGACACCACCGGAGGGGAATTCCTGGGAAGGCCTTGTTCTGCTGAATGAGCAACCACAAGTCACAATGGCCCCAGTCCAGGTCTCACCCTGCAGCAGGAAACATCAGACAGCAAACACCTCTGGGACAACCGCCTAAGGCTGGGCACGGATTTTAGTAAATGGCTTTAAATATCCCCACTCCCCAGTGAAACATCTCACCAGAACTTTATCACTGTTTCCAGTTTGGGTCTACCTTCGTCATGTCCCGGTGTCAGTCAGGGTGAGGGTCTTTGCAGAGTCAGGCTGTAAGTAGTTACCATACGCACCAAGCGCCTGAGAGGAGGAAATCCAGCTTTCCTTCTCTCTCTGCCTTTTTCTTCACGTGCAGAAAACCCCAGGAGCCTTCTGTTACAACTGCCGGCTGCAGGAGCAGCAGGGTCCCCAGGCCCCATCGCCAGTGGGTGTGTGCAACTGAGAAAGCACCTTCTGATCCAGTCCAGGTTGGTGTCTGACCTACGTGGTGCATGTCATCAGAAAGCTGCTGGGAGGCCAGGTGGCCTCTGCTTGTTGGTGAACCGTATTTTCAATTTCTTGTCCTTTGGACACAGTCCAGTCAGTTTGACAGCATAACTCAAATTTGTCTCTGCAATAAGGGAAAACATACTTAACCTTTTTGATGTCTGAAAGAGCATTATCTCTCAGCTATTAATTTTGATTTATAGCTTGCTAAAAGTGTATAATTTTGTATTAGCTGGAGGAACTAGTCCTTCAAATTCCATAAAAAGCATGCTTCCCAGTTCCAGCTGCATCACCTAGACACCCTTTTGACTAGTACTTTGGTACCAAAGTATGAATTATTCATCCTCAACACTGCATCGAAATCTGAGGCCCAATTTGTAATAACCCACCTGAATAAAGGTGCCCTCAGTTGCACCAAAGCTCTCTCTTTTTTTTTAAAGATTTATTTATTTATGCATACAAGAACTGAGATACAGGCCAGAGGGGTGGGGGTTGAGAGGATTCACCAGAGACAGAGTGGGGAGTGGAACAGGTAGACTGACTGAAACACACTGCTGAGGGGAGCAGCGGGCAAGGCAGGAGAGGTCTGCTGCGCCAATTGGGTCGCCTCCCTGGTCGGGGATCGAATTCATGCTGCAGTGGCTGCAGATGCTTCACAGTGCAATGCTTAACCCCTTGCACCACCTGGGAGGCCCCTACACCAAAGCTCTTTGTTAGTTGCTTCTCAATGTGGAAAAGTCCCAATGTGAACATCAGTCTGGGCCATATCATAAGCTCTCATAACCACTATTAATTTGTGAATTCCAGTGTACCTGTCCTGTAGCGAGCTCCTGCAGCTTGAGAACTGATATTTCCTTCTGTGCCACGAAACCACTGTGCTCCTCAGAGGGCATGGAGTTGCTTCCTGAGACAGATCACACAGGGACCACTGCCACAACAGGGGCTCCCGGAGTGGGAGCTGTAGCCGCTCAGACCCATGGCCCGATTTCTCCTTACCTCACCTTTCTAAGCAGGTAGGATATGGTTGGTGTGGGGCCAGTGTCGCTTCTAGATGTTGACTCAGTAGCCCTGTCCTGTGAGTTGGCGATTTCTGTATCTCCCTTGTTCTCCTCAGTAGTAGCAGCAGGTGTGGTCAGTGTACAACTGGGATTGGTCATTCTTTCCCACCAAGTCCCACATTAGTTGATTTACTTTATTTTTTAGATCATCAGTATCCAGACTGAAGTTTTGTTTGATTATTTATATTTGATGGGACATGCACAGCACAGCTGGTTGGGGGGAGGGGGGGTCTCTGCAGCATGGAGATCACTCACTCAGACTTAAAATGTTTCCACTTCCAGGAATATTTTCTCTCACTGCTTTGAGGTTTTCTACCCTCTATGTCAACACCATAAGCATCATTCCTGAAAAGCTTTCTACAAACAGCTTTTTACAAAAAAATTAGGGAAGTCCTGTGTTATCATCTTGTTATCATCAAGCTGAAGGTTGAGTCATCTAGACTATTCCCAACTCCCTAGCTCATTCTCAGTACAAAGTGCTATAAGTAGAAATGATCACAGCCACCCCACAAACAGCATTGTCCAAAACCATCAGAGGCAGTGGTTTTGAGGGGACATATCTTTCATGTCTATTCATTCAGTGATGAAGGAGAATATTTACATTATTTCTAAGATAATTCAGCAAGAGCAGATGTTCTCAAATTTTAGCTTACCTCAAAGTCTCCTGGGGACTTGCTGTTTCTGCCCCAGAACACAGCTGAAGCTCCAGAACCTGCATGTCTCTCAAGTTCCAGGTTGTCGCTGGTGCTTCTGGCTCTGGGACCACACTTTCAGAACCAGTGAAAGTAATCCAGGTCCCACAACTTCATTTCAGCTGACTTGTCTCCAGAGCATCTGCATCCTCCTGGTGACATGTCCCGGACTTGTCAGACTGTGATTCTGAAGTGCTCCTGCCTCTCTCCCCACAGCTCCACTGGCCTTCCAAGCACTCGCAGCACTGGTGGCCTCTCAGCGTCCCAGCCTGGCCCCCAGCAGCCCTGTCTCCACATTCAGTGTCAGCCTGGAGCCGTCCCCATGCCGGGTCCTGCCAGTGCTGTGGACACTGCCATCCATCATTTCCCTGAAACTAACATCTGGGCACCTCCGAATCTGGGGTTCCATGTGCAAATGGCCTCTGAAGTGGATCTGTGTCTGGAAATGGATTTTGGTGACAGTTTTGGGATTCAAATGAAGATCCGAAACATGTCTGAAGAAATGGCCCTTACCACCTACCACCAGTATAGGAAAGGTAGGGTGCTCAGTCCCCATGTCAAGAACACGGGAAGGGAAGGCGGAGGATTGTCCGTCCTCGAGCTCCAGTCCCCACACTGTAGGTAGATATGTGGTAATAGGTTCCCTCCTGCCGAGCACCCAGTTCCCTCCCCACAGGCAACCAGGCTTTGTTTCTTTTATCTTTCACACGTGCGTAAGTAGTGTCAGTATGATTCTTCCCTTTCGTGCACAGATGGACGTGTTCTCCACACTGTGCCCTGTGTATCTACATCAGCGTTGTATTTCCAGGGTGTTTAATATAGTTGCAAAATATTCCATTAATTTAGTGGATTGAATATATATAACCATTTTTTTTTTTAAATTGGCAGACATCAAGATGGTTTCTAATCTTCCAATATTACCAACAGTATTACAGTGAATAGTCAAGTATGTGGCATTTCATGGAAGAGAGGGATGGTTGCCTCCAATACGAAGTTCATTGGTAGTCTGGTTGTTGTTGTTAAATAGCTCTCACTGGAGGCTGCCTGGTATCTGTTCCCACAAACAGTAAAAATGTCAATATAGGAGATGAAAAAGGTATCTTTCTGGTGCTTTAATTTGCGTCTCAGTAGGTTCTTCATGTGAAATTGTCAATATTTGACTATATTTTATAAAGGAAAATCTTCATGGTTCATGAAATACGTGATATGGCATTTGTATGAACTCTTTTACTAGTTAGGAAAATTAGTCCTTTGTGTATGATATAAATTTCAATTACATTTTTGTCTCAGTTTGCCATTTGTGCTTTGGCTTTGCCTACAGTTTTTTCTTTTCACAAGTAGGCTTCATCAGGTTTTTATTTATAGATTCTGAGTTTTATTATACATAGGAATGCCTTGATTCAAATCTAAAATAATGCTCTCCTGATTCTATTTTTCTATATTGCACATTTAAATATTGAATGCATTGACTATATATCCTGGCATAAAGTCTGAGCCATAAATAAAAAGTTTATTTTTCTTTGAATACCCATATATTTGCTTCACTGCCAGTTTGCTGAATGATCTCCTTTCTTCACTGAAGCGCACACTCTGTCAGGGTCAAATTTCCTCCAGCTCTTGGGCAATTTGCAGACTCTGTTCTGTTTCATCTAGGGCAAACTCGCCTTTGTTAGTCATCTTTTCTTAATTATTCTAGTTATTTTTGCTTGTTCATTTTTTCCATGTGAATTTAAGCTTTACACTAATTGGGATAAATATATCTTAGTGGCATTTTTGGTTAAATCATGTTAAATTTATAAATTAATTTGCATAGAAGATTTATGCTTAAGAGTCTCCCATTTTATGAAGTGACTTCACTCTTTTTAGTTCTTTGTGGCTTTAGAATTTTTCTTCATATGGAACTACTATAATTCCTGTAAGATATTTCATCCTTTGTGCTATTATAAATGATATCTATTCTTCCACTCTCCAGGTTAGTTATTCTTGGGAGATAGAAATGTTGTTGATATTTGCTGTCACATGTTGTACTTCTATCTTAGTGAATTCTCACATTGTTTATAGTTATCATGGAGTTTATTCTTTAGTGTTTTTCAGTTATGTAAACATTATTTACAAATAATGATATGTCAACTGTACTCTTAATATTAGCTTCATTTTCTAAATTAAGTACATTGGCTGGTAGGGAAAATGCACACATCTTGTCTTGAGAAGTTTCTAGTGTTTTCTCATTAAACTTGATATTGGACTTTGAGCAGATAAAATTTATCAGATTAGGAAGTTTTCATCTTTTCTTCTATTATTGAGGATTTAAGAATTTAAGTTACCTAATTTGTTAAATCTTTTTTCGGCATCTTTGTAGCTGATCTTGTGATCAGTTACAGATGTTAACTGATATAGTAATACTGAATCATCCTTGAGTTCTAGGGCAGGGAAAGGTAATTTTAGTACATTTTCCTTTGAATGTACTGCTGAAGTAGATTTTCTGCTATTTCATTTATGATCCTTCATAAATCATAAATTAGCCTGTTCTGTTGTCACTGACTTTTATGCAATAGTTATGTTTTGGGAATCACTGCTGTAAAGGATTTCTTTATTTTTTATTTGACCTGAAACAATTTTATAATTGGTTATGCTATTTTGGAGAATCTGTTTATAACCCTCTAAGATTGAATTCATTTTCTTATTGCTGTTATTTCTTCAATAACATCTTCGTCTATTAATTTTGGGGAAATTCCTCTTATGAAATTTTGTATTTCTCCTGTAGTTCATTCATTTAATAAATCCTGAAGAAGAGATACATAGGGCACAACTAGGGTGGGCCAGAACACAGAAGCTTCCCTCTCCATGGAGTTAGAGTACAGTACCCTCACAGTGTGGATGTTTTCACCCACCTGAAAACTCTATAAACCCCATACACAGTACTGGGATTTTATGCATGTGGGCATGATAAGTCATGAACTCCATTTCAGCCTCTTTTCCCTCCCAGAGAGGTGGGGAAAGGGCAGAGGTGAAAATGTCAAGCTTCTAATCATGTTTGGTTTTTTGGTGACCACCCTTCTCCCAGGAGTCATACAGAAGCCCACCAAAATGTTACTCATTGTGTGAGAGGGTGGTGCCCAGAAAAAAGGAAAGTTCCAGGTTCTCTGCCCCACCAAAGGAGGGGAGGAGAAGAAGCTGGAGAGGAGACTGAAGAAGGAAGGAAGCAGGATAGAGAACAAGGAGACCTAGAGGAGGCATGTGGAACAAAGAGACATGTGAAGAAACTGTACTTGCTTCTTGGTCCTGGACTGGTTTAAACAGATGTGGGTGAGAGACCCATGGGGAGATGACAATGGCGACTTTTAATCTTGATTTCGATTTTGCTCTTTTCCTCCCAGACTTGTCTGACTCTTTTTAATCCTTTTCTATGGATCCCCACCAGAAGGTGCTTTAGACTTGTGGCAGGCTTTTGGGCCTTGCTTTGGGTCAACTCTGTTTGGCTGGACTTTTACCCGTAAGGGGATTGGTGACTTTGGGTGCTTAATTTAAAAACTATATTCTTCCCCTTTCTGCATTGCACACTAATTGTATGAAAGTTTCTTTCCATTAAAGGTCTATATGTTTTGTCTTGATGCTGTGGATGGCAGAACCTATTTAAAGAGGGCAGCTTTGGGGATTCTGGGTTGCCTCCTCTCCCTGACCTCTAACGATGAGAGAAAAGATGCTCCTATTACTCCTGTCATTTAGGGATTTGTGCTTAGATTTAGAAGCTTTGTGCCAGGAGCCAGGGGGCGGAAACATATTTTCTATTACCTTACACATATGTTCATTTGTGTATGGCTGTGTCTGTGTGCCTGTGCCCAGCTCTGTGTGTGTTCACGGTACTCAGAACTTTGAGTCCTCTTGCTACTGAACTTTTGTTCCAAGGCATTTCCATTTTCTCCCTCCAGTAGAACTTCTTTTCATTCATGCTTGATTTTGTTTCTTTTAGCAGTTGTTACATCTATTTTGAATTCTAAAATGCCACCTCCCTCCTAGTTTCACCAAAAATGGGGGGAGGGGAGTGGTGTTATATTTTTGTTCTCTTCACCCTTTTCCTTTTTTGGCTCTGAGATTAGGTCCCAGAAGATTCTGTGGAATGCCGACTATATCTTCACATGCAAATTAGAATTTGCTAGGTCAATTTTGAGCATCAACAAAGTTAATACATGTTAATTACTTTCGTTGTTGTTTTAGAATCAGGAATTAGGTATAAAGTCAACTTGTTCAGTGAGCTTAAGAGTTGGTTGCACTATAGATAGAGTTCCAGTGCTGAATTCAGCTGAGCCCATAGAGGTCTCTCCATTATTATACAAACTGCTTTTCCTGCCCTGTGGTCATGAACTTTTTCACAATGAACCATGAACAAAACATTGCCTCACACATTGCATGGCTTTATAAACATGGTAAATTGTGTGAATGGCCATTGCACTCTCTTCTTATTGTTAAAATCCATATGCACACTTTGTTTGGGCACAGTTATGAGAAGCAGTGTTATAAGAAAACTGAAATAACTCTAAGGAAAAAAGGATATATAATTTATCCAAAGCAAAGAACATACAATCATTTCTTAAGAGTTAAGAATATTTTCTCTCTCCAAATATAATTTCTGCATTCAAATTATATGAATCAATATATAGCAGAGATTATTATAAGCAAATGAGACAAACGAGACAAGCAAGCTAGCAATCTTGCAAAGTCAAATGTGCAAGCACTTCTCAAATCCATTGGCTGCCAGACTAGCATCCAAGCAAGGAGTGGAGATATTAGCTCCACTGAAAGAGGAGCTTCAAAATCATATTACAGATGTCTTATAAGGGTGTGAAAACAGGGTAAGAATTTGGTACCATTTTTGCAGTCTGCCATAGCAGTTCTTTGATATTTCCATTTGACTATTTAAAGTTTTGTTTGTTTTTGTCTAGCTATAGATAACCAATGTAGCCATTGCCACCCTTGTGAATACTTTATGCTGCACAGGGATGGCACATACTTTTCAGGACATAGTGCAAAAGGAAAATATAGCAAGCATGTTAAAAATTATTAAGAATTTCAAGATAGTAGAACATTAAACTGTATGTTGAGTATGGAGCTCTGTGTGACAGCGTGGGCCACGTAACATGAAATGGCTCCATTACTGTAAGATTTAAGAAAAATCACTTTTGGTGTATCAGTGGCCATGTGTCACCCCATCATAAGCATCCCACAAGTGTCAATTGTTGCCCATGATTTTTAACAATTTTTCAAATGGCTATTCATTCTTTCTTTTTTCTAGAAGGAGTCTATAGACTCAAGGCAGTTGTTTATAATGAGCTGTATGAAACTGAAGTGGAGCTTGGGCCTTATTATGTGGAAGTCAGCCATGGGGCCATGTCTGTATACATGAATTCCAGCAGTGTCCACGCAGATGAAGTTCTTGCCTTTGCTGTTTCTACCTCAGATGAGAGAAGTAAGACCTACCTCTGGAGTTTGGGTGTGAAGACCTCAGCTATTGATGAGGCGTCAGTCCACTGGTATTATACAGTCCCAGCTAGAACAATTCCAAATGCAGATAAACCAGTCTTCATTTATTTTTCTCTCATTCAGAAAATATTTATCGCATTGTAGTGTGCAAGATGATGATGAAATCATACAATGTCTTAGTGTGGAGGAATTTATAGTCTAGTAAAGTCATTAATATATGCCTGTGAAAAATACAAGCTAATTTCAGAAGGATGTGGCTGGGAGACTGCAGGGCAAGGGCATGTGGGTAGGCATAAAGGAATATTTGAGATAGAAGGTAGCATCCATGAGGAGCCTGGAGGACTGGGCTGGCTGTAGAGAAACAAGTGTGTGCAGACAGTGGGGCTGTAAATCAGTCACAGAGGGAATTCATAGCCTAACTGTTCCTACAACAACCTGTGAAGTGGGCTCCCTTCATCTCAGTTTCTAAAGGATGAACATAAAGCTCAAAGCCAGTGGGGTGGAAACAGGAAATTCCAGCAGAATATCAGAGCACGTGTTAGGAAGAATGCTACCAGGCTATGGCAGAGTGAGTGTAGTGCCAACCGTGAGCCCAGTGTGTTCAGGCTATGGGGATGGGGTTCTGGGTTGTATTTCCCAGATATACAAAAATGGGGAGTGAGAGGTTGGGCAGTGAAGCCATCCATATGAAAGCCTTTATGATGGCTCCACACGCTGCTTTCCATGAAGTTAGCCTTCTGAGTAAATCTTTAGCCAAGAAGTTAGAAAACATACCTGGGAGGGTTTTTCAACCTATTATCACAGCAACCTGCTTGTTGGTCACTTATCCTGAGCAGTGTTATGTAAACTTTGAGTAAATAAGCAGTCTGTCTAGGCAAGCCCCACCCCATAGGTTCCTGGCCAGGAGTTACAACCGGGGACCAGACACAGCTCCTTAACTGGGCAATCTATGCAACTCCCCACAGGGTTCTCTCTCCTCACTGTTTGACAACTGCATTGAAATTAAAATTAAGTTTTAGACATTGTTTGTGAGATGATATCACTCACTCATGTGATGTTTAATTTTCAGAAATTCTCCTGTACTGATGAGAGCAAAATATCTATTCTATATTATCATTGTTATAAATGAGCATTTTCACTTTATAAAATGAAATACTAGGTAGAACAACAATATATATTTTCTACAACCTACTTCTTTGTTAATATCCCTTTCTTAGAAATGGGTTGGTCTACATCTTCCTGCATGCCCCGAGCCACTTTTAGAGTCTGACTGGATGCCTGGTTATCTGTCTTCTAACTATGTACATACATATTGTGTATATGCATGTGTTGGTGTACATGTATATGTGCAACATTTTGCATTGGGTTTCACAGGATTTAAAAGTTGGAGGCTTTTTTTTAAAGATTATTTATGCATACAAGCACTGAGGTACAGGTCAGAGGTGCAGGGGTGAGAGAATCCACCAGACAGAGTGGGGAGCAGAACAGGCAGATCAACCGAAATACACTGCTGAGGAGAGCAGCGGGCGAAGCAGGAGAGGTCTGCTGCACCATGTGGGTCCCCTCCCCAGCCGGCAGCAGGGATCGAACCCGTTCGGCAGTGGCTGCTGCACTTTACTTCATAGTGCATTGCTTAACCCACTGCGCCACGAGGGAGGGCCCAAAAGTTGGAGGCTTTCTGATGTGCTCTGTTTAGAGATATTGTACACAAAAGTCTGCCTAGGGCACACACTGGAGAAATCCTTTAAAAGCAAGGTATTTGGCAAAGTAAATTAACTATTGACTACATAAATTCTTGGGAGAGATAGAGGAAATGTTTAAAGAAAATTTTAATGAAAGAAATTGTGACAAAGTCCATGTTTCCCAGATTGGAAAATATTGACCATGTACAATATGAGATGAGTGAATTCATTTTAAGACTGTTTTCCCTTTAGCTTTGTTTTTTCATTTCAGGTACTGTTGTAATGCATCATTTCCCATCCATTTTCTCCTATAATGTGTCCTTCACATCACAGATGCAAGTGGGTGACAGTGAGGCATGGTCCAGCCTGACTGTTTGGTATCAGATGCAATGTAAGTGATTTTTCTAAACCTAGACGTAATGAAATCCTCCTCAGGCAGCCAGTTGAGTTGACAAAGACTATAAACCCACCAGGTTCTGTGAGAAGCTCTTCTAAGACCATTTGCCCTTGAACTAGCTCTATATTCATCTGTTATTCACCCTAGGATTTTGTAAAAATCATACACATTATGATTTCAATGCAAGGGTATCAAAAAATGAGTTCACCTGTGGTTTCATCTACCAGTTCCCACATACCTTATCTTTTCAGTTAAGTTCCAAAGCAGAGGGCCTTAGCGCTTTATGAGCTGTGCTTTGATGGCCTTTTGTTTTGGGCCGGACTCACCTAACAGGTTTATATCACTGCGGCCCTGTGTACAATCCCATTGGATGACTCCTCACACTTACACACAACTCAAATGCATGGGAAGGTGAGAAACTAACTTCTCAGGCCTTCTATGCCCAAGCATTCACCTCCCTTCCCTTTGTCACAGCTGTCTCTGTCTACACACATGGAACTGTGTTTGCTGCAGACACTGACATCACTTTCACAGCTGTTACCAAGGAAACAACTCGCCTGGAGTTCTTGTGGTATTTTGGAGACGGTCCACCAGTGAAGACAACTATGAGCAATGTCAAGAAAAGATTCAGCATCCCCAAGTGGTCTGTAAAATTGATTGCCGTGTGGGTCGCTGCTCATAATGCAGTCTTAGCTCAGAGTGAGGATTCTTGTGCTGCCACTAAAATAACTTAAGGTGTCACACTCACAGTTGGTGCCAACAAGCACTTCTGTGATTGGAATGTGTAGATTTAGGAAAGAGGACTCCTTCTCTTCAGTCTGAACTAGGTTGAAGGGTGGGGCCTTGAAATTAGACCATCGTAGATTCAGATCCCATCTCTGCCACCAATGTGATCTAAACAAATAACTCATCTAAGGTAGGGGGATAACACTACCTCACAGCTCTGAGAGTTTAATTAAATTCTAAGGTGAGTCAGGAAGTATTACCCATTTTCCCCAGTAGGATGGAATTCATTGGGTTCTATGATAATTCCTGCAAGTGAAATACCAATGAGCTCCCCCTCCCACCATGTCTCCTGCCTTTCTCATGAAGTCTTGTGAACAATCTCTCCACCTCATGCCATATTATCCATCTGTCGTCACACCCCCTCCCACAGGTATCTTGTGATGGTCAGGGCCTCCAACGGGGTCAGTAGTGTGGTCTCCGAGCCCTGTCACATCAGAGTACAGAAGAGAATCGTTGCCAACCGACTGGCATCAACCTCGTCAGCATTGGTGAATGCCAGTGTGACCTTTGAGTGCAGAATCAACTTTGGCACCGATGTGGCTTACCTGTGGAACTTTGGCGATGGTGCTGTCAGCCTGGGGAGCAGCTCCACCAGTCACGTCTATCACAGGTACATCACTCGGCACAGGTGAAACTGCAGACCGTGGCTGGAATGGGTTTTTCCAGGTGTCAACTCTTTTGGTCTCCACACTACCTGCCTTCCAGTTGCAGGTGACAGATACTCAAGAGAGACAATCAAAACTCAGCTATTGTTCTCCAGGAACCCATGGTCTGGGGGTGGCAGTAGAGGATGAGACAGTTCTGTGCCACTTTCAGTGCAGGATTTCCTTAACGAGAACCCATACCTGTGACCCCTTAACATGAGAGCCATCTGAATTGTTCATCACTAGCTTTTGATTGTAGCTTCTCTACACAAAAAACTCAACAAAACCAAAAGGTCAAAGATAAACCAAAGGGACCATGGCGGGGCGGGGGGAGGGGAGGGAGGGGAGGGCAAAGACGGGGATGAGGGCAGAAAGAGCACAAGGGACTGAGGTGATGGTGCACGAGTGGAATGGTGGTGGGAACTCCCTGGGGACTACAAATGATGTCAAATATAATTAAATAAAAAAAAAAGAAAAAGAATTGAACAACAGTATCCAAACAGGCTGGAATGTTCTCAGGTGGGCACCTAAGACCTAGGCACCTGGGAATGTGCTATGAACCTCAGGGAGCCCTTTCTTGCCCTGTGGACATGGACATGGATTGCTCTGTGTCTCCAATGTGCTCTTTGGAGTTTCCCAGAGCTCCTCGACCATTGGAGAACCTGAGAAGGACTCCACAACTCTCACTCTGGTCAGTAGGGCCTGCCCTTTTTACTGACACTCCGGGATGGCAAGTGACAGTCTGATCCTTATGCCCAAATTGTGGCCTTCTGCTGGTGACTGTTCTGTTTGATACTCTGAAGTGTTGAATGAGTGTCTGTTCACCATCATTTACAAAACAGGCATGCATTTTCTTAGTAAAATAGGACCTGCTGGGTCAAGAACTGCCTGGCACACCCCTCTCTGACCTTATAGCACTCCATAGTGGAACACAGTGCCCCTTCCAAGCCTGTGAGTTTGTGAAGCCCTAAGAAGTCCATCAGGGAAAGAAATCTATAGATCAGAAAACAGAACAGGAAAGTCATGCTGAGATTCCATATCATGGGCCAAGGTGTCCCACATGTGGGGTGCCTGAGGGTCTCCCCTGGTGGGTGTGGGTCAAGCTCTCACTACCTGCTGGTTTCCCAAGGAGGAAAGTAATATCTGATGTGGCAGATTGTTTCTTCTATGGCAGCAGCATCAGTCTGGGTCTTCACCACCCGTCCTGACTCACACCGAATGGACAGTAGTCTGTTAGGGCCACAGATGACCTCTGTGGAAATCACCGTCAGGACCAAGTCTCTATCACCTGTGGGTGGTCTTCTCACCTGATACTTAGAATTGCACAGATCTAGGAAGGTCCAAACTATTTACTGTGATTTGGGGTCAGTTTTTCAAAATAAACAATTGTTTTAATTTTATTTTTTACATATAGAGAATAGGTAACTCAAGGTCTTTAAATTTTTTTTTTTTAGATTAAAGATGGGGAGGGTGAACACAAAGCAGCAACAGTCTCTTGACTTTTGTGCATTGTTCCCCTTCAGGGAGGGAGAATTCACCGTGGAGGTCCTTGCCTTCAACAATGTCAGCACTGCGTCCCTCAGAAAGCACCTGTTCATTGTGCGGGAGCCCTGCCAGCCACCCCCTGTCAAAAACATGGGACCCAAGAAGATCCAGGTAGGAAAGAGCCTGGGAGTCATTTGTCAGGCTTATGCCAGCATTTTCTCCCAGGTGGAACTGCTGCAGAATAAGAAAACTTTGGAGAGTGAGGCTTCATTTGAAGCAAAGGTGCTTGTGAGGGTTCTGGGGGGTACATGAACTGAGCAGAGAAAGCCCCCTAACCTAGCAGAAATAAAAGCCTGGCTCCTGGTAATTGAATCTGGCCTTTATTCTCTTCTACTCTGGTGATAGCACATCTCACACTGTGCTCTTTACAATTAAAAAAAGTTAATTGCCTTTGAAAAGAACTGTATTGCTTTAAGGGAAAAGTATATTTGAATATATGTAATAAAATCAAAAGAACTCTTCACTTATTTGTTGAATACCTACCATGGGTTGGGAAAAAGAGTTGCTTTTCATTTCTTTTATTCCTTTGAGACCTCTGATTTACTCATTTTCAAGGTAAAGTGCCAGATGACACATGGAAATAAAAACCTATGACTTGGCTGATTTTCCCAAAATGCTTTCTGGGGCTGCTGGACCCTGGGAGTCTTGGGCTCGAACACTCTGGCCCTATATGTGGCCATGGGAATCAACTGGCATGCTGGGAACCCCATGAGCAGGGCTGGATATGTGGGCTCCAGAGGAGGGTGAGATCCGCACAAGACCCACTAGGGCAGAAGTCACTGTGTGATCAGGCAGTCCTGTGGCCCAGGAAAGTGGGTTCTCTAGTCAGGGAGATGGACTAAAACAAATCAGGGAACCCAAAGCTAACGACTGTAATTGGAGCAGTAAGGACAAGGGCAAGGCTTAGACTTGAATCCTGACGCTGCTTACTTAGGTTGAGCCACAAGACAGTTTTCCCCTGGGTTAAAAGATTGAGAATCAGTACTGATAGGGTTCAAACTATACTGTGATTTGGAGTCAGTTTTTCAAAATAAACAATTGTTTTAATTTTAATTACATTTTTTACATATAGGGAATCGGTAACTTAAGGTCTTTAAATTTTTTTTTAGATTAGAAGTTTCCTAATGGTGGGGCCTCCCTGCTGGCCTAGGAGTTAGTTCACAGCATTATCACCACTACAGCTTGAGTCCAATACCTGGCAGGGAGCTGACTCACATGGCACAGCAGACCTCTCCTGTCTCACCCACTGCTCCCCTCAGCAGTGTATTTCAGTCGATCTGCCTCTTCTGCTCCCCACTTTGTCTCTGGTGAATCCTCTCACCCTCCATAACTCTAGCCTGCACCCCAGTTCTTCTATGCAAGGAAAAAAAAAAGTTTTCCAAAGGGGAAATAAAGTATCCTAAGTGATATGCCACTCCTGAGAATCTTAGTAAAGTTTCTTATAAAATTGATGACCTTTGGGGGAAAAAAAAACAAAAAGGACAGTGCTCCCAATGAACAACCTGAAAAATTAAGGGATAAAGGCAACTTTGAAATGATTAAAAACCTCTTTTTTAAAAAAATAGTGTTTCCTATGATAGAGTGGGGAGCAGAACAAGTGGATCTCCTGAAATACACTGCTGAGGGGAGCAGTGGCTGAGACGGGAGAGGTCTGCTGCCCCATGTGGGTCACCTGCTAGGCTGGGGATCAAACTCATGCTGCAGGGGCTGCGGATGCTTCATAGTGTGCTGCTTAACCCCTTGCACCACCAGGGAGGCTCTGGTCACAAAGTTTTAATGAGACAGCTTTTCTTTTTAATCCGCAGGTGTGGAGGTCTCAGCCTGTAAAAATAGGAGTGACATTTGAGGCCGCTATTCTCTGTGATATTTCCCGAGGCCTTTCCTACACCTGGAGCTTCAGGAACTCTGCAGGATGGCTGGTACCTCTACCTCCTGCTATCAGTGCACGCGGGCAGACCATCACTGTTCCCAGCTACTTTCTGGAGCCTGGAAACTATACTGCACTGGCCAAGGTGGGCTGTCACTTTTACCAGCTTTTGAGCAAGAGTTCAACTCCATACCTGTTCCCGCCACAAGATAGGGATTGTTTAAAAAAAAAAAAAATGTGGGTACAATTCCTAGAGAAATTTTATTTCTTGGAAGAAGATATAATATTCAAACACTGGCAAAGTAATTAATCAAAGTAATCAAAGTAATCAATCCTTCCTACTCATTTAATAAAACTACACTATATACTCAGGGATTGCTCCAGGGATATCAGAGGTTGAGGAAGTCTCATCAAGGAGCTTATTACCAGTAAAGGAATGGGGAATATCAGTCAGAAAGCAGGGCAATGAAAGATTCATACTGGTGACCATCCCCAAGTATACAGCGTATTTCAACTGGAAAAATGAGGACAACATGTATGGTTTAAAGGAGGGAAAGGTCCTCTCCAGAAGAGTTAGCATCACATACTTAGAAGGGAATAAGGGAAAGGCAACTTGGTGAAGGCCAAGAAGAAACTCAGGATTCTATGATGGAGTGTGAGCAGAGCATGTAGTTAACAGACCATCAGAGATGGTCTGGGGTGGGTTTTCCAGGTAGGGAAGATCAGGCTGAGCATGTGTACCTGAGACCAGACTAGTGCCAATGAATTTCTGCAGTGAAGGAACCTTGTTTTTATTCTGTGGACATTTGGACTTGCCGGGTGATTCAATGTCAGCTCCTGTCACGTGACCTACTAGAATTTCATCAACACATAGGGCCTCACTCAAGGAAGCACTGAGTGTATAGATGCTTCCATCTAATTTCTGTGCTTACCGTTTGTGTATCAGACCTGTAATCAAAAGCCAGGTAACAGATGCTGCAGACCATGCCTGAGTAGCAGTGTTTGAGGTGAAGGTAACAATAAAAATGAGATAATGTAGAGCCTGACCCAGACTCCACTATGGAGATACTAATTGGGAAAGAGAAATAGATTGGATGTTGGGCAATTGAAGGATGGAAATTCACTATTACAATACTTTCTAAAATAGTCACTATTTTTCTAGAAAATACTAATAGTAATACTTGTAGTGAAGTTCAAGAAACAATAAGAGACTGAAATAGAGTTGTGGTGGGAATGAGGTGAAGAACAGGTAAATAAATGTAGGGATGGACTTCAGGGTGAGTAAGAGTGATTGTTCTGGTGACTAATTGAAAGAATGAAATGGAAGAGTCAAAAGTTTTATGAGATTGAATAGTAGAGGACAGTGAGACTTTATTTTCCCAATGAAAATGGAGCAACCATTTGTAGTCAACTCTGAACCAGGAGGGATGCAAAGAGAAATAAGGCCTTTGCATAGGTGAGGCCATCCCCTGGTAGGGGCAGCAGATGGAACCAAAGAAAGTTTAAATGACAATGAGATGGGTAACATGACAAAGGAGCTCTGAGAAGGATGGCTGTAGCCATGCCTTAAATGCCTAGAGAGTTGAGGATTGGGGAAGTATTCTGGAAAGGTGTGTGTGGTGGTCTGATTATGCTAAAGGAGGTAGAAGTCAGGCTGAAACATATGGGCTCTTCTGACGATGATGGGAAGTTTGAATGGTGAGCTAGGACTTGGGTTAGATTATGGTTTCAGAGTTCAGTCTTTTGGTTAGAAGTTTTAGAAGGATCTCAGGATCTTCAGGGAGCGTGTCCAGAAAGGAAGTAGTAGAAGCTGGGGTTGGTGGTGCCATTTATGCCGAACAGGAAGTAGAGTCTTTAGAGGCCAGGAGAGGAAGCTGGAAAATGAAGCAAGCTTTTGGTAATGCCATAATATTAGAAGCATAAAGATTTGTTCTACCAGTTTTACGTAAGTTTATTTTTAAAATGATGAAAGTTTTTATTAGGTATATTTTTTACCATAAATATTGCTTATTTCTGATTATATGTGTCTTCTTGGTTCCCTGAATTTCTGGTTTTTACTCTCTGTTCTCATACTGATAAGAGCAAGTAGGTTTCCTGTTTCTGTGATCACTCATGGGGTCTCTTGGGCACTGACTGAGGTTTCTAGGAAGGTGATTCATTCCTAAGGTGTGTCAAATGGTCCAGGAAAGAACCGGTAGGGTTGTCCTGTGGTTTGTGCTTTCCCAATCTCCTGGTGTTCCAGTTGAGGCATGAATGGTGTTCCAGTTGGGGCTATTCCTGAGAATAGCCTAGTTAGCTTGTCTAGACTCCCATGATCCTCAAATGGGTGTTCATCCCCCTGCAGTCTGACCCTAAATATTGCAGACCACAAATATCTGGTCACTTAGGAAGAAGGGTCATTCATATAGGGTCGATTCCTTATGTGTAAGATCATAACAACTGCTAGAATGACCCAGCAAGAAGAGACGTGCAAGACAGCAGGGTCAGGGGCTTCCCTCTCTATCCACCGGGTCTGAGAGCATGTGTGTCACTAGAGTGAGGGAGTGAGATGGTTGTGAGAGTGTAAGCTAAGTAGCCTGGTGGTCCAGCTGAACAATAGCTCAATTTCTCTAGGCCGTGGACTCTCACTTGTCACAGGCACTCTCCTCCTGGCAAGAGGGCAAGGAACAGGATTAGATCTGGGCTCCCATGCTCGATGACTCTGTTGGTTGGTGCACCTACTTGTTGGCCACATTGTTGCCCTTGATTGGGCTACAGTGATATTCTTCTCTAGGCCTTGAGACCTGGGTGGATAAGGTGCCTGTGCCCATATTTGATCTCTCCATCACAAGTTGCATTTATTGGTCACACCAGATGTCCAGAGCTCCCAACTTCTCCGTCATTCCCACAGGTAGCTCCCCACCTTGCACTTTCTCTGTTCTTCATAGATTTGGACGTGTAGTAGAACTGAGCAAGACAGAGGCATAAGGGGGAACTCGGAGCACATAGTCCGTTAGTTCCCACTCAAGAACACCAGCATGGAATCTTTGGGATTTTAATGAAGAAAATCATGAAAACCTAGGGTCAAGACCTATAACAAGACTGGCACCTGACAGACTTTTTTTTTTTTTCAAATCACATCAAACTGTTTGTAAAGCACTTTTGACTCTCATATTGGTCAAGTGTTTTCACTATTCTACTTCTGAATTTGTCTTTAGTTCCATTTTTCATTCCTTAAAGTCCATACTGTATTTGGGGGCTAGAGAGGTGTTGTGAAAAGGTAACATGATGAAATCCAAGGCTGTGGCAACCATGATGTCTTAGAGCATCTGGGGAGTTACCACTTAAAGAATTGTTATCTTCACAAATCTATAAACCCCCAGGTTTGTGCTCATAGAAGACTGGTTAGGAAAGGGACGCTGCTCTCATTGACTCCAACCACTTGTTTCCAGTGGGCACACAGTAGGACTTATTTTCACAAAGGTAACTGGTTGGGGATTGAAAAAAATTGTCTTTCTGTGCAGCTCTTGAAACCTTTAGCTGGGGCCAGTGATGCACCTAAGTTCATCAGTTTCCTTCCTTATTTTAAGCTGAGAGTCCACTTCCTGGGACCATCTTGCCAGGCCCCACAGTGACACCCCCGTCATCGGCATTACAGGTCCAAGTGGAAGGCAGCGTTGTGTACAGTAACTACTGTGTGGGGCTGGAGGTACGATCCCGGGCCCCTGTCAGCGTGATTTCTGAGGGCACACACCTATTTGTCTCCAGGACCAGCTCCGCCACCATTGTCCTCAGGGGGTCCCAGTCTTATGACCCAGACATTCCTGGGGCTGTTCTGAGGTAAGCAACGAGGGGCTGCCACCACCCGTTCTCAGCGTGTGCCTTTCTCTTGTCCTCTGCTTCTTCCAAACACAAGCTCTGGAAGGGTGCAACAGTTATTTATAGAATTTTGATATCATCATTTTATATATCTTTACCTGTGATACCTCTCCACAGGTATCACTGGAAATGCACAGCGGCCAGCATGCTCGGGCACCCCTGCTTTGCATCCTCCTCTCCACATTTTCTAGACACCAGTGTTCCCACCCTGGTCTTTGCAGCAAACTCTCTCAGTGACAGCTACGACCAGTTTCTCGTGACACTGACGGTGTCCAGCAATGGCCGGAACTCCTCGGAGGCACAGGTGTTCCTGTCTACCCACTCTGACCCAATGCTCAGGTACCACCTTCCCTGTGTTACCCCCAATACAAGTCCTCCAGGTTGCTCTCTTGTGCCCGGTGTCCAACCAGGGGCCAGAGCACCCAAAAGAACCTGTTATATGCTTAGGAGTTGGGGGCTCAGCCACACAGGATTCCTGATGCTATGGGGAAGAGAAGGCTTGTCAGGAAGGGCCAGGAGGGACCCTTCTCTCTGGCTGGCCTTCTGAGTGCAGTTCTTCAGCTACTACCATCACATGGGGGGCTCAAAGTGGGAGCTTGGTCAGCAGTGATTGAGGTGCCTTTCTTGTGCCATAATAGCTGCCCCATGACAGGAGTCAGCCCCAGAACTTAGGGCGAAGGTCAGAGCATAAACGGCATTTCAAGGTCTCTTCCCAGGGCCCTCTAAGTATCTCTGAGCCAGAGGCAGGATGGCACTGTAGACCCAGTGTAGTCCTCAAGATTACAGGAGAAGGAAGCAAAGCAACTGACCACAAACCCAAACTGTACAACACAGGCTGAGGTGGCATCGAAGGACCACACACAGGCCCAGAGACCAGATGCAGGTAGCATGTGCTGCAGTTGCTCTGGACATTCCCTGTGGGTGCTGAGTTGTTAAGCTGGTGGGTGAACCAGACCCACAGTATCTGCAGAACACCTGCATGGCACCAAAGGAGTAGGTAGGGCTACTTCCGTCATTAGACCTTACAAGGGGTCTAGGCAGTTACTATTGTTTTGTTGTATAAAAACAACTCCTGGTAAGAGTGTGAGTTGGGTAATTTCTGGAAGGTCTCCTGGAGGAGGAAGCAAATCAGCAGTGCCTGACATGATGAGCAGGAAGGGGAGGGTGTAGTCTGTGCTGCCAGTCAAAGGTCAGTCTGATGAAACTCCCCACCCTCCGTGGATTGCACAGGTTTGAAGTGGTAAAAAATAAATCTCTGGTGCAGTGCTCCTTCAAGGTCCAGACAGACCCAGGCCATACACAGGTTATTTAAGACCCCTGGTTTATATTAAGAGTGATAAAATGGCAGTTCATGGCCATGAACATTGATACATAATTGAAATGATTTATTTAACAAATTAGATGTTTTTATTCTAAAAACACAACACACCATATAATTCTGCCACTCGTGATAATCACAAAATTCATTTGAAAATATTTATTCACTGTATACTAAAGTTTATCTTCTGTCAGTCGTGTCAGGTACTATTTGGGCCTATGTTGACAATGTTCCTGGGAGGTCAAATGGCCTCTCTTTGACTGTGTCCACCCTCGTCCCTATCCCACTCTACCTCCACACACATACCATATGTGGGGGAAACACACACATAGAGAAACCCCCACATACAGAGACACACCTGCATGTGCACACACCAGGAGAGGTCAACCCGGGGTCATGCAATGACTCTGTGCCCTGTGGGCCATGGTACCTGCCTAATAGCCATGTGTGGAGAGAGCAGTGATATGAGTGGGCATGTACCTCCACGTGTGAAATACCTGCACCACACCCACACCCCAACTCAGACCGTCTTTCCAACCTTGGCCTTCTAAAGGCTTCCAAGTCCCATAGCAAAGACATCCAGTGAGTCAGGACTAACTGAATTATGTCCTAAAGCGGGGTGTTCCTCAGAAGGCACTTTGGAGAGTGCCAGGTAAGCAAACAGGAGTGGAGAATTAGGAAGCCATGTGGGCTGCAGGCCTGAAGGAATGAGCATATGACCCAGGACCACGGGACCAGGAGACAAGCGCAGCTTCCACTAGCTCTGTGTGTCCGGTACGTTGGTGCCTTTGCCACCTCGGGGCCTGGCCTTTTGTCGGGTGAGGACATTAGTGTGGAAGTGGACAGTGCTCAGGCATGTCTCCGTGATACTACTACCTGGTCAAGACCCAGCTATGTCAACACGCCTAATATGACTAATGCTTCCAGAAAAACCTCACATTATCTTTCTAAAATCTCAAACCTGACTTGATTGTTCTAGATTCATCCACATCACCAGGGTCAACTTTAAAGACATCTTTGTTAGCTGGAATGAAGAACTTTCTTTTCAGGCTGAGTGTGAAGACTGTGATGGAATGTTCAATCTCTCTTACTCCTGGGATCTCTTTTCAGTCAATGCAACAGAGAAGAATAGTCTAGAAGGTAAGGATCACTGTGCTTTGTTTTTTTAAGAGGACAAAGGTGGGTGTTTTCTGAGATGGCTAACAGCTTAGGAATCTGATTTGTTTGTCTTGCTCATTGATTTGTTTCAGTGTCCCCATTCCTGCTGCTTTTTCACTTCTGTAGTGACACTAACAGCAGCAGAAATGGACATGTTCACTTGCTGCTTCTCAAACTTATTGCCCTCTGGCAGGTGGACTCAGCGTCACTGAGCTGGGGTGATCATTAGAAATGATGCAGGATTAGTTCATTGCTCCAGAGCCTATGTCCCTCTGAGCTCTAGCTTGCTCCTTGGACAGTGGCTCTGTGGAAGCTGGCCGAGGACCCCAGAGAATGGCCTGGTTCCCGCCTTCCATCTACACTACAAGCCCTGGCTTCAAGCACTTCCCGAAGACAAGTGCTTTTCTTTGGTGAAAAGTGTGGATTGTAGCATTTCCCAAGGTGGCGGAGAGGCTAAGTAATACCACATGTCAACTCAGGGCACTGGGGATGGGCGTGTGGACCATTAGAGTTGAACCTGAGGTAAGACTGATTCTCACTGGTGACATTTGTGATGAGAGACCGCATTCTAAATGGCAGATAGAGAGACCCTTATTTCTAGTTGGCTCCAACCGGCTTCTACAGCAGAAGCTTATGCCAAACCCTCAGGGACCCTGGGCATGTTCTTATTTGTATCCATCGAACAGGGCATACAAGGTCTCTAATTTGTTCTAACTTCAGAGTGAATGACTTCAAGCTGACCTCGGTGAAGGAACATAAAGACAGAGAAAGCTATTATATTACTATCCCTGCAGGGAAGGCATTCCCATTCCTTAAGAAAATTGAATTTTTATCACTCAAAGCTGAATATATGCTGAATATACTGGAGGAGCTTGCAGTGCAAACACACCCAGTGGTTAAACTTTCAGCAAATCAAATGATTGTCCCCGGGTTCTGTGGTTCAACCTTTATTATCAAACAATCTGATTTAATTTTTTAAACCAAATGCACTTTTCTTTCAAATTTCTAATACTTCGAGATTTATTTAGTATTAATGTTGAGTCATTTCTAAAGCGCTTGCAACTTTTTCTTTGTCATTGTTCCTTGATCATAAAATCTAAAAACAGTGTTTAGAATTGTTACACTAGATGTGTACTGATAGGTGCTCCCAGATTGTTCATAGAATATGCATGAGTAACCCATGTCAGAGGGTCTAAAAGTTTCTTTCAAGTGCTTTATGGTTTTGGTTCTTATGTCCAAATCATTAATCTATTCTGATTGAATTTTTGAATAGGAAGCTAAATGTGTGTCTTGCTTTGTTTTTTTTTTTTTTTGCATGCAGCTATCCATGTTTCCCTATGCCATTTATTAGAAAGGATGCTTTGTCAGTTGTAGGACTGTGGTTCCTTTGTCAAAAATAAACGGTCCATATTTATATGGATTTATCTGGGATTTCAATTCTGTTGTATTTGTCTGTTTCTGTTTTTGTTCCAATACCATACAGGGATTTTTTTTTTCTTTTTTCCTTTTTTTTTTTTTTTTAATACACTGCTGAGGGGAGCAGCAGTCAAGACAGGAGAGGTCTGCCACCCATGTGGGTTAGCTCCTTGGCTGGGGATAGAACTCATGATGTAGTGGTTGGTGACAACGTAACAACATTGAGACTTTACCCCTGTGCCACTAGGGAGGCTTCCAGTACCATACTGTTTTGAAATTGTTGCTGTATAATATTATTTGAAGTTAAGAAGGGTGATGTCTCCATCTTTCTTCTTTTCTCTCAAGATTATTTTAGCTATTGGAGGCCTTTTGTGTTTCCATATGAATTCGATAATTATTTGTTTTATCTCCTTAAAAAAAAGTCATTAGTATTTTAGTAAGTGTTGCTTTAAATCTGTAAATTGCGTTGGGTAATATGGCTATTTTAATGATAATTCTTCATAACAATGAGCTCATGATATCCTTCCATTTCTTTGTATAGATTTTTTTTAAGATTTATTATGCATACTAGAGCTGGGGGTACAGGCCAGAGTTACGGGAGGTGAGAGAATTCACCAGAGACTGAGTGGTGAACAGAACAGGCAGATCAACTGAAATACACTGCTGAGGGGAGCAGCGGGCGAGGCAGGAAAGGTCTGCTGCACCATGTGGGTCCCTTCCCTGCCAGGGATCTAACTCGAGCTGCTGTGCTGCAGATGCTTCACAGTGCAGTGCTCAACCCAGGGAGGCCCATGTAAAGTGTTTTTTAAACCAAATGTGCTTTTCTTTCAAATTTCTAATACTTCAAGCTTTATTTAGTGTTAATGTTAAATATAATGCCAAGTGTTTGTCGCAGTTCCGTTTTGTAGAGCCGTGGGACATCTGGGCTCCTCAGGACTTGGGTCTATTTTCAAGTTGTCAGAGATACACCCGCTGTTCAAGGACCCAAACGAGGCAGATGTCACAGCACTGTCCCCCTGGGAGCTGTTGCCAAATACACCAGGCCAGCCCACCCTTTCGGCTTCAGGGAGCACCCCTACAGAGACCTTAGGTGGTAAGTACCAAGTTTCTGCTGCTGGTGACACCACAGTCTCCTTCCCCTACCTCCATCTCCCCACAGGGGACCCCAGATGCCCAGCCCCTCGCCCTCAAGCCCTTCTACTCACTTCTCTACACCCTTCCCTGCAGGTGTCTCTTTTGTTTGGTCACTAGGGCTACCTATGTAAGGGCGAAATCTGGCAGTTTATGTGTGAACTCACGCCCACAATCAATTTTTACTAGCACCTGCCACTTGCTGTGTGTGTGAGTCTCCCCAAATGTGTTTCCTTTTCTCTAAGCTGGAAACATGTATGGGGCCTGGGCTGTAATAAACATGTTATACACACCAGCTTCTCCACCCCTCTCTCCTTCCTTAGGGATAAATGTTCCCCTTAACATTGGTTTTTAGATTGAGCAAAAACTATTTTTGTGCTTAATGCCTGAGAGAAAAGTTGAGTGTCCGTGAGAAAAGTTCTGGCCTTGAATGAACCTGCATTTCCCTGCTCCATGACACCATTCGATTTAACCTCTCACGTTCAAGGCCTTGTTTGCCCTTCAATAAGCTCTTCATTCTAGGTTTCTAGTCTGTCAGCTGGCAGGAGGGAGGTCTCTGATTTGTTCAAACTTCAGAGTGAATGACTTTAGGGACCGAAAAGTGACATTGGAAGCAGGATGTTCTTGTGGCCATTTGTCTCCTTCTAACACTCTAGTGAGTCTTCTCTGAAACGATATAAAAGCACACTTAAGAGAGACCTTGAACCTTGATCTGCGCTCATTAGATGGGCTGTCTTTGGAAGACCACATTCCTACCGGAACCCCAGCTCCTTTGGGAGATAATGACAACTGGATCCCCCACGTCAGGGTACTACAGTGAAAACCTGCCATGGAGTCAGCTTTATAACCCATGAAGTTGTGTGTGGACGCTAGAAACAGAGCAAGAGCCACATTTGGGGTCCATCAGGGGAACTGATGGTGTCAGGGGTATCTGAGGTTTTCAACAAAATATCATGATTTTGTCCTTTCACATAGATTTTGAAGCCTATTACAGTGATATCCAGGAAGCCATGCCTGCCGAAGGAAGACACCCAGGTGAGCATGATCTGATTTCTGCCTCTTTCCTGTAGCCCTTGTGTCTCTTCAATCTAGAGATCTCAAACCACTGAGATCTCACAGTCAAAGGGAGGAGATTAAACCCTCTTGCAAGGCACAGTCGAAGCCAAACCTTTATTTCTGGCTTAGCTGCTTCTGCACTTTTAGTAGCCTATGCTTCAGAAACCTGAGTGTAGCCTCAGGTCTATGTAGACACTATCCCCCTTCCACACCTTGGTCCACAGGTAGCGTCTGTGACGATGCCTCCCTCAGCATCCTTCCCACATTGCCGTCACAGCGAGCTTCTTCCTTCCCATTGACTTTAATGCCCCTCTGTTTGGGAAGTCCCCCTCCTTTTGGTAACAACACCTAGCACAGGGTGTTTATTCTTACTGTTTAGAGAAAGTGGCATGTTTTTCCTCCTCTGAGCTCTTCAATGAAAGTTTCCATAGCAAGTTTATACCTGTGTCCCTCAACTGAGCACCTGGCATATTGGCACTCAGTGACTCTGTTAGCTAACTACTACATGGATGACCAGTGAACTGTTCCTTTAGTGGATAGACAGTGAATGAATTATTTAGCAAATGAATAGATGGCTAATCAGTGAATTATTTGTTTATTTAATGAATAGGTGGATGTTCATCCTATCAGCTGCACTGTTTTCTCTTAGTTCTTTTCAGATGCCTCCAGCTTTATAGTTTCTTCATGTTTACCATAGACCTGCTTTAGGGCTCACTTTACACTCTCAGTAGATGTTTAATAAGTAATATTGAATGAGGCAAAATACTGCATTCATGAAATTATTATTCCTGGTAGGTTAAGAATCCTATCAGGAATCCTAATATGGATATGTTTTATCATATTTTGTTTCATTAACTCTTATTCAAAATCTCAAATTACCTTCCCTAATAGATGTCCTGCTATCTCTAGGCAAAGTCCACCTTCTTGCCTAGACAAGGCAGGAAATTTTCATGTTCTCTCTGCCATCATTTTGCTGCTGAGAGTCATTTACAACACACAGCCAGATTACTTTTAGGATCTCAAATCAGATTTTCACCCCAACCAGTCTCTCCGATGACTTCCTACCACACGTAGGGCACAGTCGAGAGCCCTGGTCATTCCCAAATTATTTTCTTCAAATTTCTGTTCTGAACTTTTCCTAAGAGGACCTCTCTGATCCAGTCAATCTGTCTCTCTTTCTCTCCCTCCCCTCTCCTCTGTCCTTCCATAATAACTACAGCACACTTATCACTACCAGGCTTTATAGTACTTATGTAAGTTTGTTGTTTGTTTTTTTTTAACTTGCTCATCATAGAATTCTTATACTATGATTACTGCTGTATCTCCAGTCTCTAGACTACAACCTGCTCTTAGTAGATCAGAATAAATATTTGTTGAATTTAGGTGTGGCGTATTTAGCAATAGTAGAAAGAGCTAATGGTATTGACTTTGAACCATTAATGCTTTAAGATCACTATGACTTTTTTCCTACCATCCTTTGACTTGGTGTGTCTTCTTAGGGACCAACCTTCCAGGATCAGAACCAGGTGTGCATGATGATGGGGACCATGGTGACGGGGATAACCTTGTGGGCCCCCACCTCCCCACCATTGGTACCAAGCCTACGCTGCTGGTGGACTGGCCCAAGTCCCTGCTGGCTCGAGCTGTTTTCCATGGCTATACCTCCTCTGGTAAGCTTCTCTTCTCTGTGTCTTGGAACTGCAGCTGTTTTAGCAGAGTTTGCATGTCAAACCCTCAACTTCTTCTGTAATTCTTCCTTTTGTTAGAAAAGCATATGAAAGGATTATCACCTTTCCACTTGTGCCTGTCTTGATAGGGACTCTAGGCAAGCCTCTTTCATTACAGTAGAATAGCCTCTATAGCCTGCCAGTAGCCCCCTGTTTTCAGACCACAGAGAAAAACCAGCTACCTCATACATGCAGCATCCCCGAGAATGACCTCTCCAGTGCCCAGACACCTGTGGGCACACATCTCACTGTGCCTGTCATGCAGTATGGAAGGGCCACTCCAGGAACTCCGCACATGACACTGTTCATGAAGAGCAGTGGGGTGGTAACTAATCCCTCTGGTGCCGTTAGTTTGTTGGATCAGTAACGCATGTAACGTCATTCCCTGCACACAGGCCCTGAGTGTCTCACTGTTAGGAGTGATGTCTGTACTCTTTCCCTGCAACATTTTAGAGAATGTAGTTTGAAAATTGTGACACTTAAACTGTCCTGTTTGGATCATCAGTGTTACATTTGGGATTTGTCTGTTTTTGGAGTATGTCATTCAGGGTCACACTCCACCTGCTAAGGAAGTGGTCCAGTCACCAATAGCCAAGTCTCAGCCAGTTTCGAAGAAATAGTTTTTCACAGCCCATGTTTTGCAAAAACTCAAAAATTGCTTTGAAATCCTCTGCTCATACTTTATAGATAAATGTATACCATAGGCAAAGCAAACCCTAAACCTAATTATAAATATGTAAATTAAACTCTTACTGACATTCTCTTGCTGCCTGGAAATGAGCGTCTTGCTGAACCGGCTCACTGCTCTGTGTGCTCAGTATTGCTCTGTCACACAGGGGCGGCCTGGAGATGAGTTTTTAGCTCTGTAGAGAAGGCTGGTCATGGCGGACATGACATTTCCAGGTAGAAACAAGTACACTTACCTGGTGTCTGCTTTACCTTCACCCCTGGAGTGAGGAGGAACCCTGTACCAGAGGAGTCTGACAGAGCTCCCAGGCCCAGCAGCGAAGTAGCCTCTCCTTTTCTGTAGGTGTAACGGAACGCGCTGTGACGGTGCAGCCATACTCACTGGGCCCTGGAGAGACGTACGTCCTACAAGCTTCTGTGGGTATGTTGTGCTGTCAGCTAGATCTGTTGCAGGAGTGCCGGAATTTTTATTATATCCATATTTTTTCCCTTGGAAATTGCAATCATTTCTGACTCTCCTGGACCCTTGTTTCTAGATGGCCTCAGTCTCTCCATCTTACGCCCTTCTCCACTGTCACTTCACCCCTCACTGTTGCTTTCTGACGCTGTAGCAGGCAAAGGGGTTGTGAATGTGCTCTCCTTATGGGCTCAGGTGGATGTTTAGTCACGGTAAAGACAGTTTCTTTTATTACAGGCGTATTTTATTTGTCCCACACACTGGACAAGTTGATTCCTGCGCTGAAATTTTTCTACATCTCTTTAAAACTCACAAGATGCTTTTTTCTATTTTTTATACTTCTACATTTTAAACTGATGACATATTTACCCATTGCTCTGCTCCACACTCTTCTGGTAGTTCCACAAAGCAACCTGACATCCTCTTTTTAGGCACTTTGCCCCATTTCTAGACTTTCAGTTCTAAGCATTCAGCAAGTCCCATCTACAGATGGATTCAGCTTTATACCCACGTTTTTGAGTTAATGAAACCCATTGTGCATTCTGCTTGACTTACATTTCTTCCAAATAAGGAACACAGGTTTGCTTCCTGTGAAAGCCTGGCAATCTGCTCAGTGAGGCCCAAAGGTCATTTTGTTTCTCAAAATGTTTTTGCTGACGACTTTGTGAACATCTGCATGCCCCTTCCACAATGCATTTAGAAACTAAATCCTAGATCATGGTTTTGGGCACAAGAGAGACAACACTGGCATGTTTCCAGATACCTTTTACCCTGTGGCAGGATCTCTCTTTTGCTTCTGAAAAGTTTGTCCAAATGCTAAACTGTCCAAACTGAAGACCGGCCTCAGATGGGTCATGTGGAAGAGACTCTGAGCCCATCTGTGGCTCCAGAACCCCAAGATAGTCCAGTTGTCCTACACTCACCCCAAGGTGACTGCTCTCTCCTATTGATGCCAGGCCTCTCTTGTTCCAAGTCTTCCCCTTGTTTATTTTGGGAGAGGGAAAGGGGATGTTCACTCTGTCCCCCAAGTTGCTTTCCTAATCCGATACAACTCACACCACGTGACTACTCAGTGTATCTTCTCCTGTGAGATATCTCTGGTCAGCAGGCTGAAGCAGTCACTTCCTTCTCCTGACCTTACTCTGCATGGGATCCATCTTCCATGGTTGACGTGACCACTGAGTTAGACAGTGTATGAGTGGTGCTGAGTCTGGCGTCTACTGTGTAGTGGAAGCCAGCAAGGTACCCACTGTTATGACACCATTATCATTGTCAGCATCATTGACATTTTAAACAATTTACCATGTGAATCTTGCTCCTATAATTTATCTCAAGAAAAAGACATGAAAGTAAATATGTGTGTGTTTGGGGTAGGGGAGTGTAAGAGAAGTCATTATAGGGTGATAAAGTAATAATAGAAATTAAAATGTTTAATCATTGGAGAAAAATAGTTATGTGAAATGGGGTATCAGTTTAGTGGAGTCCTATGCAACTATCTGCAGTGGTGGTTTTGAGCACTGTCAACATGGAAGATATTTTGTGATATCAATATAGTTAATGAAAGCAAAATATAATATTATACCAGCACTATGAATTGAACTAAGCTATATTTAGGTGTGTTTGTGGAACAGGCTTCAAGAGAACCCAGGGAGTGAAAGAGGTTTGATCTGCTGGAATATTGTGTTCTTTGGGGTCTTATGCTCCAGAATTTGATTTCTGTCTCATAATGGTTGGCTGGTTTCCAAGAAGGGAGCTGGTCTGTCCCATGGACCCTGGCTTCCTGGGACCTCAGGTTGTGCTGCCCACTTGGTAAGCACTCAGGAAACACCTGTTATATTCATGGATGCTGCATAGTCCCAGGAACATGAGACTCCCTTGGGAGGTGTTGCCACAGATCAGCATTAACTTCAATTCTCCAGGTCTGGGGTGGTGTTCAAGAATTAGAATTTCTAGCAAGTTTTCAGCTAATACTACTAGTCTTAAAAACATGCCTTAAGACCCACACGTACATGTTTGTGTTATAAAACTATAATCCTATACCAGTAAAATTTTCCACCGTGGGTTTATTCTCTATTTTATCTTCTCTTTAGCTTCAAAGCACAGCTTACTAGGGAAAGCTCAGCTATACTTGACGGTCAACCAAGCACCTGGGGATGTGTCTTGTCAGGTGCAGCCCCCTCATGGCCTAGAAGCACACACCATTTTCAGCATCTTCTGCATGTCTGGAAGACCGGTATGGCAGCCTCATCCCAGATCAGTTCCAAAGGACTGAAGTAGCAACAACTCTCAGAAATTGTGATCAATCTCAGGGTGAAATGCAGTGGGCTAGAAAGCACCATCCTTCCCATCTGAGCAGACTTGGGCCTGAAACTTCATGTTGGGAAGTTACTGTGACCTGAATAGGGTCTCCCTCCAGTAGTGGAGGCACTACTTAATGTGGCCCCACTTAGCAGGTGGCAGATTCTGGCAGAAGGGGGGAGCATGGGCTTCGGTCTCAGATCAGAAGTGTTGTGTCCACAAGCACAGGATGGAGGGAATGGAGCAGGCACATGGGACATGTAACCTGGAACCACCTCTCCTAAGCTCATCGGAGCAGGCCATCAGCTAATGCTGGGTCTATGCCATGGGTGACTCTGGTGAAAAGTCCTGACGGTTCCTATAAACTTCTCTCTCCTGGTGTGCAGAGGGGAAGAAAATGGCGGTGTTTTTGCCTTGGGTCTCGTGAGGCTTAAGTAAGAGGACAGGTTTAAAGAGACCTTGTGCTTATCCTGGGCGTGGGTGGCTGGCATGATGAGGGATTACTCTTTGGCCCCGTGCTCTTGAACTGGGCCTGTGCAAGCTGTTCTTTCCCTCAGCACCCACATGCACTCCCAAACACTGGGAGAATCTCCTCTGTCCCCTTCACCCCCACAAGCCCAGACTGTGCTTCTGTGGCCTCCAGAAGGGCAGGAAGGGTGCAAACCCTGAGTGACAGAACAGCCCAGTGAGGAGTCCTCTAAATTCCAAGGTCAAGGGGCCCTGGAGGGGATGGTCACTTCCCTGAGGGAATACTCAGGGTCAATGAGTAATTCTCTCTCCATCCCTGTCTCTGATGCAGGTGTTTGTATATTTATTGGGGAGTAATGCAGTTTGTTCACTTACTGCTGATTTTTCCTCTCTTTGAAATGGATCATAGGACTTTGTTTATGAGTTCAGTTATGGGATAGGAAACACCTCCAAATACATCTTGTACCATGGCAGAGATACCCAATATTATTTTGCACTGCCAGCCGGTGAGCCTGTGGACAATTATAAAGGTGAGTCATTGTCGGCATCTGGGATGCTTGCTCTCTTTACTTATGATTCTAATGATTTC
The DNA here is from genome assembly GCA_019455555.1 of Galemys pyrenaicus. Taxonomy (NCBI): domain Eukaryota; kingdom Metazoa; phylum Chordata; class Mammalia; order Eulipotyphla; family Talpidae; genus Galemys; species Galemys pyrenaicus. Next base: position 6,217,710 of record JAGFMF010011868.1, on the reverse strand, counting down.
CCTGCTTTTTTTAAAACTAAAAATTATTAAAATTTTGCATGTAGAAAATAAAAAGTCTTGTACATCTAAAGATGTTCACTGTTTTTTCCTTTAGGTTGATTGCCTATGTTTTAGTGCAGAAAGAACATTACAAATGTTATAAATTAATGCATATATCTTAAATTATAACTGAATGTTATGTAATTATAAAACACCAAAGAATGTTTGGTATATTTGAGTCAACTACTTGAGACTCAGATATTCCTTAGTTATTAGTGACATTTTGTGTCTGGTAAATATTGCCTTTGGTGTGGATGAAACCAAATCAAGGAAACAGCTCCAGGAAGGAGGTGTGGGGTACAGGAATGTTAGGTTGGCATAGTTGTCTTTTGAACAAAATGAGTCCTACAGCATCCACAGCCTTCTCCTCTGACCATGTCCTTGTGGCCCTGCCCAGATATAAACCAGCCCCTGGAAACTGCTCACCTGACCATGTTAGAGATGCAGCCACTTAGGACAGTGTCTGCTACAGAATTCCAGGCCAGTTAAATGAGGTTAAGTTACAAGTTCTGGGGTAAGAGGTCTTTTGCACATGATGATTCCCAAGTCCAGATGATTCTAATATGCAAGCAAGCTTAAGAGTCCCTGATCTAGAATTTTCTTTCATTTGGATTGTGAGATTATTTCAGTCTGATGTTTGAACCAGTTTATCCACTTGATTTATTTAAATGTCACCTCCCCAAGTCCAGCTAAGATAATTTCCTCCTTGAGAACCCGTGGCTGGCCTATTTCTTCTGGATGAGACAAGTAAACAGGACGCTGTACAATGCAGTGTGTGGGCACGTCTGCTCTCTGTCAGTGAGCACTCTGCATGCTGACTGAGCAGATGGAAGTGGTTTTCATGGGTGTCCTCAATATATTCTTTAGACTTAAATTGCACTCACCCTCTGTCTTCTCAAAATTTCAGATCTCTGAATCCAACATTCAGATGAGGATAAATATGAGCAACAAAAATACAAATGATGAATATTTAATCATCCTGTTTCTTGCATGAATATTACAGGTTTTGGGTTCTTAGATGTTCTTGTGTTTGGGGGTTCCTCAACCCTTGATTATGGCTATAAAAGAATGTTTAGGCAAAGTTTACTTGAGGACAGTACATCCAGGAAGGGTCTGGGTGGGCAGGGTCCAGGGAAGAACAGCTGCCAGGAAAGGCGGGGAATCGGGCTTAAATGGGGTATAGGGGACTGCTCACTTCAGCCCTTTCTGGGGTATACCACACTGGTACCCAGGCTCTTGTTTTATCAGACCAGGCAGGAGTTTCTCAGTTACTCCCTGTGACTTTGGGCTCCCGGGTGTAGTTTTAGCAACTCCAGCAGCGGGTTGGGGTGAGGGTGGTCACCTTCCCCTCTTTGCTGCTTGCTCTCCTCAGGCTTTATTGTCCTGTCTAAAACCTGGGGTTGGGAACTGCCTTTGCCTCTCTGGGCATTTCTTGACCCTTGTCAGGATTTATCAGCTCTGGCAACGGTTTCCTGGAGTCGTGGGTATGCTCATTGATAGTTTTTCTTTTAGGCATCAGCCTCCCTGCCCCAACTGTCTAACATTTTGACCCAATGTGTCACATAGGACTCTTGCCTGAATGCCTCTCCTCCTACATTCTTTAACTTGATTCAGAAGATCAATGTTATCTGCAGTGGAAATGCTTAAAGAATTGCAGCTTTTTTGTAGTAAACTTAAGACCCTCCTAACGTCTGTTGGTTCAGAACTTTGGAAAGAAGGTGGAACGAGAATTTACTTGTAGCAGTTATTAAGATGCCAGTGTCCAGAGATCACATCGTAGTTAGCTTTGACCTTCAAAACTAAGTCCCATCTTCCTGGCATTGTGTTTTGGCTTGAGCATGTCTTCAGGCAATACGAGGTGCACCTGTGCACTGCTTGGCCCCAGGTAGTTCATGTGCCCGCACCTGTGCCCTTCACCACCAGCCACCAGTTGCAGTTCTCACCAAGGGCCCCTGCCATCAAAAGGAGTTGTATGGTGGCATGGATGAGCTGGTGGTGGGAATTTCACATGGAAAGCATACATTGTACAAATATGAAGGATGATGTAATAAATATATATTAAATTTTTTTTTAAAAAGGAGATCCCAAACACCCAAAAGCCCCATTATCTTCCATGCTCAATGAGCATTGCCCCAGTCAGAATTCTTCTTCATCTTTCTCTAGTCCTATCATCTTTTGATACTGAGCAACTGTTACATTATCACCCAATGCTTGACCCTCTGTGGTGGAGTTTGTGTTTCCTTCTGGGTTTCTTGTGTTTCTCTTCATTGTGGCTCCAGTATTTACCTCTATTTTAGTGCTCAACTCCATTTACTGAGCATAACCCTGAGAGGTGGAGAGAAGCTTAGGGCAGGGGCTCTCCTGTACACTTGTGACATCTCATGCACAATTTGCATCTCATGCAGGTATTTTCAGGTCATGTGAGTGAACGAGTGAGCAATTCCTGATGCTCTGGCCAGCAGTGATCCCTTGTGCTCCTCTACTCTCGCTGCCCTGTCCTCCTGTCCTCCCCATCTCTCTGGTGTGCATGCTCTGCACTGTTGTCTAGTGGTTTATGTTGGAATGTTGGCTGTCCTCGGAGGCACAAAAGAGCCTCAACTTCAGTTCTGGCATCACACTTTATTTTGGTGCCCTTATAATTCCTATCACAATCCCTGGAGCTTAGATTAGGCCCAAGGAAGATTCTGGTTATTGGGCTGTTACCATCCACAGTGGAGGCTACAAGGGAGGTAATTGAGCTTGTAATTTCACCTCCTCCTGACGAGTGAGTGCCGCCCGCATCCTTGAGTTGCCATCAGAGTGTGGAGAAGCATCTCTGTCCACCGGGAGGCTGACCTCTTCTGCACCTTCCCTTACAGTCACAGTGTCCATTCAAATCACAGACGGCCAAGGCTCCCAGGGGCAGCCATGCACCGTGGAGGTCACCGTGCTGCCACGTTTCCATGGTAATCACTGCCCAGATGAGGACATGTGAGTAACTCCATACAGAGGCTCCTTTGGAGGTTCCCTCTCTCATGTCAGCAACTCAGTGGAGTCAGCACTGGCTCCTAGGAACTCATCTCCTGAAAACAAGAGAGCAGAGCTCTGCCATTACCATCCTGCCAAATGAAATTGCACGGTATTTTTTTTTAATGTAAAATTTTTAAAAAATTTACATATATTTGACATCAATTGTTTCCCCATGTATTCCCCATCACCGTAACACCAGTGCACCATCACCTCAGTCCCCCGTGCTCCCATCTGCCCTCCACCCTTTCCCTCTTCCCTACCCACCAAGTGTACCCAGTTTGTCCTTGT